>WUCR03005992.1:0-11570 GCA_009858155.3 Phymanthus crucifer
GGGTCTTCTCTCGAACGTCCGTCATCTTATAAATAGTGAGAAGAGAAGGCTCTGGGGACGAGGTTGCTTCCACTAACAATCCGCCATCTTTGGATTTTGAGGAAATATGATGTAATGTGCACATGATCAACACGTGATCAGATTCTTGATTACCACAGGTAGTCCGAGCAAAAATCACACAAATTATGACGTTTAGTAAACAGGTAGACTTCAGAGCCTTATTAGATTTGCTAGGCCAAAAGGTTGGCCAAAAAAATTGTTGGGTCGACCACTGAGACTTTCTTATTTGAAAATATATAGTTTAGCAAAGTAATAGAGAGAGACGAGAGTTTTTTAATTGCAAATAGTAGAGAACAAACAATGTTAGATATTGGCACTGACCTTTTCCATTGGAGAGGGATTTGGTCGTGAAAGCCACATAGGCTGAATCTCCAAAAACACGCGTCTGGGAAAAAAAAAGGAAGAAACTAATCAAGAGCGTGGGCCCGGCCTACTCGCTACCCAAACACACACACCACCTCCAAGAAATAAAACGAAAACAAAGTGCCCGTGAGAGCTGAGGTACAAAATTGGAACAGAAACACCAGGATAAACGAAAGACCCAAGGACAATATGTATCGATAAATACTCCAGTTTCAGGTTCAATAAATACTGCTGTACACTATGACCACAGATTCATGCGCACAGGCTTAGCCTCGTTTAAGAGCAAATCATTTGTAAATGTCAATAACAATGCGAAGAATGTACAAGTTGGACAATGCTGATGGTTTCAAATCCCACGGACTTTTTATGGTTTCTGTGAATAGCTCACTTACAAACGAGGCCAAACCTGTGCAAAGGAGTCTGCGGATAAAGTGTACAGCAGTATTTATTGAACGTGAAACTGGAGTATTGAATGAATCTCTTTCAAATTTTATCCGACCAATGACTCACCCCGTCCATTGCCATGGTAACGATCCTGACATGTACTCGATACATTGATGCGGGTTCTAACGGTGCGTTGTAGTAACCATGGTAATACTGACCGTCACCAATCGTCAGGTTGGAGAGAGGACCCGGGATCTCTGCCGTGATGTAACTATCATTTCCCATCTGTGTTGCCATGGTAACGTTGAGGTCATTGTAGACAAAGGCTGGTGGCTGTTCATAGGACTTCAAGCGGTGTTCGATATATCTCTTTTCCACGGCCACTTGATAAACACTGACAAAGAATTGTTTTAAGACTGATTGGAAAGTGTTTGCGCTCTTTTTTGGTGCTTTTAAAAAAGTCCTTGATTGTCACGTTTTCCCAAGAGCATTATGCAAAATAAAAGTCTTATTATCATGTGTTATTTACGAGATATGAAGCATGGCGTATAGACCTCATCGGCTTGGGCTAATGTTTTCCCATTACAGACCACGTGTCACACTCTTGTTTCAGGTGCATCCATATTCATACATTTTCTGATGTGTAATTGTCGAACAAAAGGATTAAACTCTAGGGAATGACATGTGATCTGAAATAGGAAAACATTACGTCCAAGCCGATGATGTCTATTGCAGCCTAGCTTCCGTACAAACGTCATTCATCCATCACCCTTTGGATGTTGTTGTGCACTGAAGATATCACGCACAATCCATCATATTTATCTCAGAAAAAAGTATTCAATGCGGGTTGCTGCTGATTACCTTTTCATTTGTGCCTCATTTCTGTGGGGCTTGTTAAATGAAATCACTGCTTTTGAATCAGAAATGCCTTTGGCGTTACCAATCTGGAATCGCGGAGCGTCAGCTGAAATGAAGGACACGATATAACGAGTCATAATTTACGGACTGTTCATTAAGTATAGTGGGGGGGAGTAAAATCAGGGCTGGGCCACGTATTTTTGAGCTCCTTGGAAGGGGTGCGTCAACAGAGAAATATGGGACAACTTTGAGGGGTATTTTTATTTTTCATTTTTGTCCTTGAAACTCGAGGTGAGTCATACATTCTTTCAGCAACCGTAAGGGGGTGGGTCACACAAAAATAGTCTTCCACTTATCTGATTTTGCTTTATATTTCACTAGCCCCATAAGTTTTTATGAGATAAACAAACTACCAGCTTAGAACTCCTGGATCCGCCCCAATTCTTTCAGCTCCGTCAAACTTCGGCTCCAAAATCGTTAGTTTATCGTTGTTTAGCCTTCAGACTCAAAATTAATACTCATCAAGATAAGGTAGTCCTCCCTTACAGCCTACCTGGTTTACATACTATCCCTCCGTCATTGTCATCGCACTTCTCTTGCCCCCATCCTGGATGACGGCAGGCCGTAATCGACTTCTCTGTTCCATTACACTTCAAATCACTCAGCCAGACCACGTCACCCGAGGAAACAAGACTGTTAACGGGAAACACCATACTTGCCCCGGGGTAGCCGAGCATACGACAGATCACTTTAGCATCGTTGATGTCCAGTCCCCTGTTACATATGGTACCCCATACGTTACCATAGCGAACAGCAACACGACCAGAGTTGGGAGAGGCTCCTTCTTCTAAGCGAACTTGCACTGGTGGAGGATCTATACATTAGAAGGTACACTTAGTTGCAAGAAGGCTGTCATAGGAAGAACCCGGGATAGTTTTCTCTAGTGTCAACATGGCCTAAAGTAGCACTGTTTGACCGTTTGTTTTTATCGAATGACAAGTGGTAGATATATGAAGATTTTTTCTACGATTATTTTTTTGACCGCGACGCTCAAAAGTATGACCACTTTTAAAGTATTCGCATACTTCTTTGCACGGGATTTTGTACTTCAAACCGACTTCTTTGGCGTGTTTAACCAAATATGGCGCGTGAAAACTCGTTTAGTAGCAAAAAGCCCGTGCATAGAAGTATGCGAATACGTCACACTTTTGAGCGTCGCGCTGTAAAGTAATGGCGCAATGTACGTAATTGTAACATACGTAGAATACCTGTATCCATGGTACACATGACGCCAGCGTAAAAGTTCTTAGAGCACCTGGTGCTGGACCATCCTCTATGTGAACACTCCCCAAGCGATGCTTCCTTTCCACTACATACCACGCCCTTCGTCCAGAATGCATCCTTTCTTTCATCATATTGCTTTATCGCAGCTAACGCGCCTTTGTAACCAAGCATTCCACAGACGACCTGCGCTTCTAGAATACTCCATGAGTCGTCGCACACTGGTCTCCATGTCCCGTTATACTTGACTTCAACTGCACCAACATTTCTTTGTTTCGTTCTGACAAGACGAACAGTAATGGATGATTCTGCTGCAAGAAAAAAGTGAATAAACTTTTAAAATGTGTTTAAGCAACTAATTTTTCACCATAATTTGAAACATTTTTGCACGATGATTGGTCGAGCCATGTTCGATAATCTGAGGACAGACCAATAAAAATGACGTATAGCACGCGCGTCCAATACTCCTGTTTTACGTTCAATAAATACTGCTGTACACTTTGTCCGCAGACTCTTTTGCACAGGGTTAGCCTCGTTTGTAAGTCAGCTATTCACAGAAACCATTAAAGGTCCGTAGGATTTGAAACCATCAGTATTGTTCAACTTGTACATTCTTCGCATTGTTGTTGACATTTACAAATGATTTGCTCTTAAACGAGGCTAAGCCTGTGCAAATGAATCTGTGGTCATAGTGTACAGCAGTATTTATTGAACGTGAAACTGGAGGATTTCTTAAGCATGTTTGAGATATTTTTGAGACGTTTTCGTCTTGGTTATGGTAAAACTTTGCATTGTTCGCTGCGCTCGTGGCTCCACTTGAGTTTTATTTTTTTATTTATTTTTATTTTATCAACTTTATTGGACATACAAAAAGAAGAAAATAATAAAAATTTTAGAAAAAAAAAGAAAATGTCCAAAGGGGAGAACGCAAACGGGCGGCCCATGCGAGGCGTTTCCCCGAAAAGTTTGGATCATATCTGACGTCATTTCTTTGTTCGATAGGAGTACAGACCATGGAAAAGTCACTTTCTTTAATCGGAAAACCACAGCCTGCGAAGCGACCCTGTCATGAGAGGTTTTAGGGTAAGGATAGGAAAGGGGGGGGGGGAGAGGGATCAGGGGGGGGGGAAGTCCTGCTATAATATGTACCCCTTCTTCCCTCCTCCTCCACCTCTTGGGGACCACCATGTACATTCAGGACTTGGATCACAGTCTAATAAATAGACCTCTCCACCTTCGTTGTTTGTTGTGCCCATTTCAGACCATGTGATGGTACTCGTGTGAGTTGGTTCTTTCATGTGTAAATATTTGAACCAACGAACATTTCTCAAGAGAATGACATGTGGTCTGAATGGGAAATTTTCATACGAAGGTGAAGAAGTCTATTAACCATAAAATGCTACATATTATTGTCTAGTTGTAAGATAGAGGATATCATAACGTACCTTGTATCGCCATCTCACATTTAACGCCGGCTGGACCCCCAGATTTGTCACCACCCCAGCGAATACCAGGACAGTTCTCCAGTGATTTCTCGTTACCGTTACATTTCAAGTTGCTCAGTAAAACAGGATCATTCCCTTTGACCTTAGAAACTCCTGCCCATGATGCTTTGGTGTAGTTCAACATACGGCAGACCACGTGAGCATCTCGCATTCCCCATCCACTCCAGTTACAAACTGTGCCCCAGTATCCGAAATATCGAACTTCTACTCGGCCTTGATTTGGAGTGCTTCCATTCATCAGACGAACAGCTACATTGGCATCTTTATCTAGTATTGTACAGGTAGTTGTAAAAAAGAAAAAAAAAACATTGTTACTTTCTGCTGCAAAGACCCTTTAATGGGCTGGATTTTCCTTTTTGTCTGCCTTGGGCGCACAAAATCTTGAAACTAAATGAATCACGACGCAAGAATGTAGCACAATAGACGACCCTTTTCGAATTCAACAAACACCGCTGAAACGCTTTACTGAAGATGCATTTGCACAGGGTTAGCCTCGATTGTGGGTAAAATATTCATACATAACAACGAGAAAGCAAAAATTGTCGACCCTGAACAATGGAAACTACTTTGAATTTCCACGAGCTGTTCTGGTAATTATGAATATATTACGTGCAACTGAGACTAACCCTGCAGAAATGCGTCTGCTGTGCGTGGTGGTCATTCATTGGGAATTCGAAACTGGAGTATTCCTATCGCAATCCTGCAAAGGGTTATTTTGTCCACATGACACCCTAATTTGAGTACCAAGCAATACTTTCTAGCTGCGTAGATTATGCATCAAATAGAGTATTTTCAGTGGGTTTCATTATCTCGTTATCAGGAAGAAATACACTCTAGGACATCAATATTGTTTCGCGGGTTAATAATAAGCACCTCAAATACACCTATTTCAAAAAACGTTGTCGGTCGGCGATCTGGAATCTGAAATCTGAACACTGAGAATCAAAGGAATCGAAGGCTGTAGACTGTAAATTTAAACATCAATATGTTTTGTTTTTGATCAGTTGCTTACAGCAATTGAATGTTTAATTATTCCACGACGTTTGAGGGTCTTTGAGCAGCACAGCCTGAGCTGACGACTTATTCTCAGATTCCAGATTCAGATCGCCGACCGACAACGTTTTTCTGAAATAGGTGTACACTTAATCGCTTCTTTATAGTTGTTGTTTTGCCCATTTTACTATTGTAGTTTGAATTAGTGAATGAAACCTTGTTCCGCAGGCCCTCATACGACTTTACCACTCCAGGTGGAATATGGGCCTTACAGAAGTTGATTTTTGAGGAAAGAGGACAGACAGAAGTTCTCGGAGAAGAACCCCTGAAGCACAAGAGAGAACCAACAAACATCTCTACTCATGATCACATACGACACCGAGCATGGTGGGGCTTGAACCCGGGTCGCATTGTGAGAAGCGAGCGCTCTCACCGCTGACCACCGTTGCTTCTCGTGAGCTCAATGAAATTTGCCAAAGAAATTTGGTGCTAATTAATCGGACAAAGGAAAGTATGGAATTGACCTATTGGTTAAAACAACCCAAGGGATAACCCCGAAACTCGCTTTCGAAGGCTCCAAACAAAGGTTTTTGTTCTCATGGGGACAAACATGACCGCCGCGTGAAAAAGGTCAGTGAGTGACGTCATCATGAAAATGGCCTATTGGTTGTGAAAGATAGCAGAAACAGCAGTGTACCAACCGTCATTGAGTTTACATATGACTGCAGCACTGTCAGAACATTTTGTATTCTTGCCTGCCCACCCGTGATGATAACACTGACCAATGGATCTTTCATCGCCATTGCATCCCAGACCACTCAACCATGGTCCTCTATTTCCAACTTGGACTTTTTTTATTGCTACGCGTGCTGCTTTGTAACCAAGCATTCTACAGACCACGTGAGCATCTGATATATCCCAGGTGTCATCACAGACTGGTATCCAGGTCCTGTTGTATTTCACTTCAACGCGACCAAAGTGCTTTTGTCCTTCGATAAGACGAACTTGTACACTGAAGGAAGGTTGATCTTAAAAGCATAATGATGTTTTTCAGTAGTTGGATATCTTCAGAAAGGAAAAATAGTTCTAATCTGCTGCGTGGCAGTGTTTTCCCATTTCAAACCACGTGTCATACCCTAAAGTATCATTTCTTTGTCCACCGGTTGTGCATGAGAAGACACATGAATATGGATATACCCCAAACAAAGAATCATATTCTCTAGGGAATGACACGTGGTCTGAAATCAGAAAACACTGTCACGCAGTAGATAACGTGTATTGGTGAAAGGATCATTGATGTTAACCTAAAATATGAAATCCCTTTTGCAGTAAATACTCACGTTTTTCGTTGTTACACGTGACATTGACATCGTGACTATGAGAACAGTAGTTGTGGTTTCCCCAAGGCTTTTCTCTACACTCGTCCAAAGACCTTTCTTTTCCGTTGCATCTTAGGTTGTCCAGTAAGATAGGTCCACTACCTTGGACTGTCGCAATTCCTGTCCATGATGCTCTGCTGTAGTTCAGCATTCGGCAGACCACGTGAGCATCTGCTAGGTCCCATCCATATTTGCATACTGTGCCCCAGACTCCGTAATATCGAACCTCTACTCGGCCTTGGTTTTCGGTTTTTCCGTCAGCCAGGCGAACAGCTATTTTTGGATCAAGAGCTATGGAATAGGATGTAGACAGTTTAAAATCAGTATTGAGACAGCTTATAAATTTGGATGAAAGGGATTTCCTGGATCATAAGTCGAACTTTAGAAGTAGTATGCGAGACCTATACACCAGTAGCAAAATGAACTAGAACTTGGGAACGAATTATGGTCGCAAAGCAGGCATGGATGGTTTGGCTGGAAAGACTGATCAAGAAATGGCGTCTTCGAACACAAATCATTTTATTAATCTTAGTGAAGATGATATCCCTGGAGCCAAAATACCTTGAGAATCTTTAGAACATTGTAGAATATGGCGGATGTGTCCAGCCAAACAATCCATGCATGCTTTGCGGTCAACATTCGTACTCCAGCTCCCGCTCGTTTTGCTACTGGCGAATATTGGTAGTTTTACCTGATTTACAAACAACACCAGCTCTTTTGTCACGCTCACAATTATTGAATTGGCGATTTCTTATGCTACATTCCTTGATTGTTATGGCAGTTTTATGTTTATTGCATGAAATGTCTGACCACCAGGTGTCATCAGAACTTGTCATTCCTGTGATGGCTGCTGCGGCACCTTGGGAGTACCCCAACATTCTGCAGACGACATGAGCTGCATCGATATACCAGGAAGAGTCACAGACAGACTTCCAGTGGCCTTTGTAGCCTATTTCTACTCGACCAGCGTTAGGACTGTTACCTACCAAACGAACGTGGACAGATGATGTGGATCTTGACGCTGTATCAAGAATTGAAGGAATACACCGATCAGCCCTTAGAAGCACAAAGCACTTGAAAGTCAACTTCCAACCTTTTGGACACTTCCATGGTATGGAAATTTGTTGGAAGTATCAAAGTAAATTTGTGGAAGTATCATGAAAATTTGTTGGAAGTTAAAATTTCCATGATCTGGAGAGGACACGATTTTTTCAGTGATAAGCCCTCGTTTGACGATACGCTGAAATTGGAGAATTGATAAATGTTCTTTAATCAGTCAACTCCTGTACATAGAAGGACACATACTTAACAATGAAGTGTGGTCGTGCATTTATTATATCGAAAACAAAACTTCATTTAGACGATACTTGGAGAAGGATAAATGAAGTTTTATCGAAGAGTAACTTGCCAATGTTTAAGTGAGTCTAGAGAATTTAGAAGATGGCTTTTTGTCGTAGAAAATGTCCAGTAAGTGTACATCAATTCACTCGATTACAAAATAACCATCACAATATACAGCATATTATTCGGACTCTCAACATTTGCTTAGTTTTGAATATCTAGTAATATCAATATATAATAAAGGTTTTCTGGAAAAAAGAACGGCAGAAGTTTGATTATCGGACATATTTCTATAAAAGTTGTTGATCTGCTTGTGTTTAACCGTGAATATCTAAATACGACTTTTAGAACTCATCTTTTACCTTTGTAGATTTGAAATCAACATTTATTAAATTTGCATTTAGATCGTGTTTTTAATTTTTTTTTCTTTACTACAGTAGGCATAAAATAGGCCCATTACACGTGCAATTTTTATGGCGATTTTGCTTGCGAGTTTGACGATTTTCGAGAATATTACGAATTTTGTCTCACCCTTCTAAATATACATTTGTTTAGATAATATTGGTGTCCTGAATAAATATTTTCAAGCAAATTCTTGATCATTTCTTACTTTGACCAAAATCGCCACGAAACTCGCACGTGTAAGCGGGCCTCGTAATAAGATGCACGACAGGTGTCTGTTGCAGTGATGCAAGTGTACTGAAGCGGAAGTTAAGTCATAATTGGCGAAGTCGTAGCGACAACAACGGTTGGAGCAATTGAACGTCATTCTGGTGGAAATTTTCTACAGAACATGGAACATTTGAAAATTTTAAAAAGACCATAGAAAAAGGAGAACTAAGTCAGATACAGGACACCGAAGATATATATATCGATCTGAAATCAAAAATCGCGGTGTGCCACCGCGTAGTGTAGATGAAAGTTGATGAATAGCTCCGAACAATATTGGAAATAACCCGTGACATAGTGAATACATTTTGATATGAGAAGAATATAGAGTTGAAACGTCTCTCTCCCTCTCTCTGTCTATATATATATAAATATATTTATTATAGGGAGAGTATTGTTTTACCGCGAACACTCGTATTTTCCATATTTTCACTAGTGAAGAGATGAAAAAGTGTACCAAATGTCCTGGATGTACGCGCGCGTCCTACAAAAATTTCCCGCCAGTTTGTCGCTTGTTCCTGCAAAACGTATGTTTCTATTTTAGTTTGCCTCAGTTTTTTTTTTATTTGTAAGAAGAACATTTTGCGTGTGCTTGAAGAAATGAATTAATTATTCGAAAATATAATTCATATATCTTCGTGCCACCGTGTAATATCCTCTATTTAAATGTAAGGGCAATTAATCTCGACATAATTTTAAAGAAGATTGAAAAAATACAACAAAAAACTGGCCTATCGATAGTTAAAAAGCCATCCCATAACAATCACATAATTCTTCATATTCCCTTTAATGCCTTTAAACGAACCAACGACGAAAACAATACCACAAGTTGACTTACTTACCGATTTTCGGTAGGTTCAAAGCCAGCCATACATTGAAAAATAGGGTCAACGTTTTCGTGTTTGTCATGGCGTTCGACTGAGAGTGACAATAACAAAACATGTATCCATACAAAGACGGTGTTGAAAACCGAAATATTCCCTCGGTTGTCTTAGCACGGAAGTCTATTCATTAAACAAAGGGGTTATTCAAATTCCGTCATACAAGACCTTTCAACTTGTGAGTTTTTGAATCCTTTTTAATTAGGGGCGAACCATTAGAACTTTGAGGGGGGGGGGGGGGAATTGGAAGATCTAGTTTATGTAAGAATTTTTTTTTCTACCTACACAAAATGCAGAATTTTTTTTCTGGATAAAAGAGATGCACGAAATTTTTTACGGCTTCTAGGACATATTTTTTCTTTACTCACAGTCTATGCAAGATTTTTTTTCCGTAAGACTTATCTTGCAAGAATTTTTTTTCATCACTTTGGGGCTGCAGGAAATTTCTTTTTCAAAATCTTCCAACCCCCCCCCCCCAAAAAAATTCTAATGTTTTTTATTAACTTTTTTTTATGAGGTGACCAGTGAGCAGCACGGCTTTAAACTTGTAAACAATAATAAAAATAAAATAATGAAATAAACAGTTTACAAGTTTAAAGCCGTGCTGCTCACTGGTCACCTCATAAAAAAATTTTTCACTGTAATTATTCGTCGTCATTGCCACATTCATCTTTTATTTTGTTTCTACTTTATCTACAGCAACACGCTAAATTCGAGTTTGAAATAAATTGGTTTCTCGTGTAATTTCCTTTTCACTGTTCTTTGGCTGCTTGGTACTTCATTTACTACAGAGTTGTTTTTCCAAGGATACTTCTAAGTGGTTTATTAACAGCTTCAAGACTGTGCTTATAGGCCTGCTATTGCCGATAGTGTTGACGTCACTTTCGCAATGCCTTATTCATTTCGGGGTTTTTTCTTTTTTATAGTACACTCAACAAAATTACTCGCTTCTGAGTGGTCGATAGGAGTACAATTAGAGCGTTAATTGTACTCCGTGGAAGTACCAGAGTTAGGTTGCTATGGAAATAAAGCCTATCGTCTCGTGCAATTACAAGAATTTTCAAAACATTACTCGTCCCATTACATTCCAAATTGTACTCGAGATCGTGCGATTTCCTATACAAGTTTGAAACGTTAAGTACAATAGAATGACTCATAAATTGACTTTCCTTTTCATTCCGGAATTATCTTAAGCGTATACGTAATCTGTTATTTAGGAAGTAGGAAAAAGGAAGTGGAGTGGATGTCATAACGTAGTGTTTAAAAATTCGAAAAACTGAGCACCACAATAGATCCTTTCTCTTATCTACTACCATCGATACTAACTGTATAGTTACTTTGAATATGTATCGAAAGCAAATGAACCGTTTCTTTTAGGTACGTTGTTATCTGGTAGATGGCTCTTAAGATCACCGTGACACTAACTTCATTCATTCACTTGCGTGACACTTGTCACACAATAATTCCCTCATCGCAGCCGTCATTCACTTGTGCTCCCGGTACATCGTTTAATGTCTGATAATCAAACGAGATGGTAGTGTCTTCTAGTCTTGGAAAGGTACTCCCTGTTGATGTAGCAAGACATTGGGAAATAACCATTATACAGACACTATCAGTCATTAGTTATGAAATTGATATTGTGACATAGCGCACGTGAGTGCTTAAGCAACCAACTTAGGCGGTTGCTTAAACACAAGAAGCTAAAGCTGGCATAGTCTCGTTTGTTCAGCAGCCGTCGTTAGTTTCGCAGGCGATTTTCACTCGCCCCGCCCTCCCCCGCCCCCCCCCCCTCCCCCCCCACCCACCCAACCAGCGCCGCCCCTCCAGCACCACCACACAACACAGACTACGTAAGC
>WUCR03006131.1:937-11569 GCA_009858155.3 Phymanthus crucifer
GGGGGGGGGTGTGCGGGGCGGGGGGGGGTGGGCTGGGGGTGGGGGCGGGGGGTGGGTGGGGGGGGGGGCCTGCGGGGCTGTAGCCCCCCAATAATTTTGCCGCCATTTTGATTTTTTCCATAAAAATCCTATCTTTCGCCCGTTTTTTCACAAACAACCAAAGCCATCAGGCTGAAGTGAAGACAGAAATATCGCCCATTGTCACCATCAGAAATGCCTTTTCTCATTGCCGGGTTATGCAATATTTCCATACATTCGATGCATAAAATATGTTGTTCTCAATGCCCTTCAAAACGCTGAAAATCGCATTTCCGAGGGCTATAATTTCATGCCCCCAGACCTCCCCCAGACCTCCCCCAGACCTCCCCCAGACCTCCCCCAGACCTCCCCCAACTACAGAAATACGTTCCGCGGTCCCTGTGATAGAAATAGCCTTTGTAAAACTTTCTGCCCAGTAATGAAGGATTCTGTGTGAACTTTCCTGTAGAGTATTTGTGAGCAACTGAGGTCAGGAAACAAGATTGATTTATCATCAGTACTGGCGAAAAAACAACATCTGAAGCAATCAATGGCTTCCAGACAACTGCAGGACACGGATATACAAGAGTCAGTGGAAACTGCATTCAATATGGGAAATGGCATGCATTACTCGAATAAGGTAAGCTGTGAGCAATCCTCAATAGTCCTCTTCCTCAATGTTTTAATTGAAATGTCTGGTTTATTTCAGGAAAACTTTTGAATCATTTCTTGCATTTATACAAAATTAGCGATGGACTCTGGTTCTAGTGAGGTCTACCCGAGCAGCAAGAGGATCTTAAGGCTCGTTTACACGTGCGATTTTTGCTGCGATTTTCGTTGCGATTTTTAAGAATATTACGAATTTTGTCTTCCCCTTCTAAATATACATTTGTTCAGATGATATCGTTGTCCTGAATAAATCTTTTCAAGCAAATTCTTTACCATTTTTTTTAATGTGACCAAAATCGCAGTCAAAATCGCATGGCGGCCGTCAGATACCAGTGCTAGGAATCACACAAAAAATTAATGTTTAAAAAATATAATTAAAACAGAATTGAAAGAAAAACCAAAATGTAGCAATAAAGCAATTACCAAACGTAACAGTATTGGACTCTTTTCTTCAATGGTGGATATAATTGCTCTTTGCTTCCGAAGGGTTTTTCATGAGTATTTTGCCTCTTTCACCAATTAAAGTAATACTTGTTTATTCTTTTAAACCAAGGCAGCACTTACTATTCTTGCCATTTAGAGTTTCCATAAATTTCGACAAACTACATTACTACAAATTTTCGTACGTTTTTGGGCGCCGCGTAACACATTGTTTCTTTTTCGTTTCTGCGCATTCCTTATCACTCGGAAAGTGTTCCCAAATTTATGCTAATTTATGCAACATTATGATCATATCTTGGGGAAAAAATCATATATTGAAAGGAAATTTCATCAGCTACAATTTGAGGTATATTGCACTACTAATATCAAGATATATTTTAAAATAATAAATGAAACTTGAAACCTTCCATTGTACCCCATTTTTTCCAAGAACTCCTTAAAAATTCATTAAATTCAACTCTGATAGCTGTTAGTAGGGGAAATATAATTGTAATTATAGAATTTTTATGAAAATTGCAAGTCCGACGACAAACCAGAGTCCAACACGTCGAGATAACTAGCAGGCATTCCCCCCGTACCGAGTAATATTGGGAACTACCCAGGGTGCATCACCACATCCATGTGCTTGTATCGAGCCTTTCATTAAAATTAACCTTTTTGGTCCTTCAAAACTCCATGAAATAAGTTTTGCTTTTGGAGAGTAGCACGAATCCTGCAATATATGTCACCCCCTAATATGGTAGCCATTGACTTATGCCTTGTGTGAGGGTCCTGAAGGGGTAAAATGGAAGCTGGGATTGGCCTTCATGGGCTGGGAAATGGGATTTCATGCAATGGGACTGGGATTCATGAAGCAAAAACAATAGAAAAATGGGATTGAGATTTGGGCAACAGACTGGGATTGTGAGATTTGAACTGGGATTTTGAAGAAATGCTTGTCTGGGAAATGGGATTAGGAACCCCCTTCAGGACCCTTTTGTGTTGCTATTTGGTTCTCTGTTCTTTTTTTGTTTTCTCTCGTGTTTCTCAGACCCAATGAACTCCATACGCCATCTACAGTTAGCGATGATATTTGAAATTGATAGTGTTGAATTATAAAATGAAAAAAATGTTTTAGTGATGTTTGTTCTAGTTTGTAGTGATGGCAGAAAGATGCAAAGAGCTCCAAAGGCCCCCTGTCGCATTGTGCACTTTTCTCAGCAACTTGTCTCGCATTATCGTTGCTGAAAAAATTGCAGCGTAAGGGAGTTGACACATCAACTATCGTCTGGTCAGCAGGCACCCTCAGGGGAAAGGTTTCTTACAAGCAAAGTAACCAACATCGACACACCGCTTGACCAACCACTGACCGTCCCTTCCTAGTGCAGCACATCTTGGCCAGGAAGAGATAGGATCATCTTCGAACTGACCAGCAGGTACCATGGTTTTGGTGGTGGTCCCGTCACTCCACTGGAAGGTGCTGGTGTCATTCAGGGCATTCAGACCAATCCAGAAACTTTGTTGTTCATAATCTACAAAACAGAATGGAAGTAGTCGAGAAGACGTTACAAAGACTTTACGCCATCACGTGATGTTATCCCTGACCGGAGACAGCAAGTGAGTCTGGTGTAATGTGGTTTAGGTATTCACGATTCTTAAAAATCACGTGATGCGGGCTTAGCCTCGAATCCACGTGATACATGTTTTTGTTAGTCTGATTTCTGCTTTTGTATTCTATCTCAGGAGCGAGGCTATGCCCCCATTGCACGTGTCTTTTAAGTGTCGTCATTGAATAATAAATGCATTCTATTATTATATGCCTCGTGTCATGGCTATGAACAAGTGATTCTGAGATGTTGGAATGATCTTGTTCAGTTTCCTTTTACCTTCTCTAGCAACCTTGTTCTTGGTTGATATGTAGTAAGCGTTTTTGAAAGGAATCCTATAAGCCCCTTTACGGTTTAAGAATCGTCTTCAGTGCGCATGCTATTTTGTCCGAATTCATCACCTTTTGTTTTAACCTTCCTTTATTCTTGATTGAACAAAAGAAAGTGAGAAATTTGGACAAAATCGCATGCGCACTGAAGACGATTCTTTTGAAAACTGTAAAGGAGCATATAGACAACTCCATGAACGTTGTCCGAACCGAAAAGCAAAAAAGGCTGACGACCGCAAAGGACACTGGGATTAGTTATTTCTCCAGTTAGTCATAGCTCAACAACGCAGGTCCGTGCTATAAGGTGCCGGCATCACGACAAAAATGAAACTGTGAAAAGCTTTTTTCAACGCACGCTAATGAATAGATTAATTGGAAAAATAACTAATCCCAGTGTCCTTTGTGGTCGTCAGCTTTTTTGCTTTCGGTTCGGACAACGTTTTTTGGATTGAGTGTATCAAATAAACCATACAAACACACTTACTTATTGCTGCCTGTATCTCTTGGTCAGTCATGCTGTTATTGAAGACCATCAAATTTCTCATGTATCCATGGAATATTTCATAACCGTAGGAAGAGACTATCCCCAGGGCACCCAGATGGAAGGCGGTTTCGATAGGAGGGAGAATAGGGACATAGTCCATGATAAGGTTCTGTGTCCCGTTCACCGTGATCCTGACCTTGTGCACAGTGTTGTTCCACGTGACAGCGAGGTGGTTCCAACCGTCCATGTCTATACTAAGAAACAAGTAAATGTAATAGATAAAAGATGAGCGGGAGACCTTTTTGATATTTATAAAATGAGAGGTCGTGTTTTACCGGTGGATATAGATACGAGCCTTATAATCTTTAAACAAAGATTAGTTTTGATTTTTAAAAGGTTAAAATTTGTCTAGAAATCAATACTTCTTCATTAAAAGCTTTACAGCAGAGGCCCCCATGGGCCAGAGAAAGAGACTTCCGCCCATCCAGGCCGTCTTCTTTGATATACCGCCGTCAAACCACTTTGGATGAACAAAACTGGTTCTTAAACCGGTTTTAACCGGAAATGGGTAGCAGGCATGACAAAATTTTGAAAAACCGCTGTAAAGCCCGCGATGCTGAACACCAATATGGCGTCCAATGTTGATGATGTTTGCATAAGCAACAGAATTGCAGCGAAAAGCCTTAAAATCATTTCTTTTAAAACACGATACTTTGTCTGCCTTCCCACCAGTTATGGCAAGTCCTTTATATACCAGCCCTCACTATATGCGGCCAAAGACATGGGCTACTTGTGGTTCCATTCTTGGTTGTGGTTTCTCCCCTGATCTCCCAATGTCGGACCCGCAGATTCAGTCTTGCAAATCACTGGGTCTTTCAGTCGTGAAGTTAGAGAACAACTGAGCAGAGGCTACAATTAAAGATATTGTTTATGGAAGCCCAGAAAAGTTGGACGAAGTTACTTCTAAAAAATGGTTGCCATCGTGACGTAATAGAACTTTCCCGAATACTTCATTTTCAAATTCCCAGTGAATGATCGCTGCTACGCACAGCAGACGCATTTCTGCGGGGTTAGCATCAGTAATATATTCATAATTACTAGAACAGCTCGTAGAAATTTAGAGTAGTTTGTATTGTTCAGGGTCGACAATTTTTTCCTTTCTCGTTGGTATTTATGAATATTTTACCTACAATCGAGGCTAACCCTGTGTAAATGCATCTGCAGTAAAGCGTTTCAGCGGAGTTTGTTGAATTCGAAAGGTCTATTCACTTGGTTGATCACGAAACAGTGGTTTCAAGTTGAGGCGGGCCTTGATAAACAAAAGGATCAAGGCCCGCCTCGAATTCAAACCATTTTCCCGTGATCACCCAAGCCAATTCAGGAAGGGTCTATTGATTTTGACAGGGGTTGTGCGTATGCGCAACCTAACCCTAACCCTAACCCTAACCCTAGCGCATGCGCAACAAAGAAAACAGCCTGGATCGGTAGAGCGTCCCTTTCTCTTGCACATGGGAGCCTCTGACAGCAGGGAATAAAAGTTTCAAAATGCGAAAGCTTGACGTGATAGCGGACTGTGGGGATATTTTGCAAAACATTTACACTCTTCAATTTGCTGTCCAAGTTTTAATTAGGCAAAAGAATTATGGCGAAAATCCACAATGTTGTTATGGCTAGACCATTGTGGACTGTTATTTTTCCTATAACAAGGCTCATCACTTGTATATAACAGACATGGACTTACAGTGCGTATGAAGCATCGCGTGTACTCCCTTCCTTTGTCTTGACCCTCAAAAATACGCCTTTCATGGCCCTTACTAGTGCAAAGGAAAACCGTGCTGTGGCACCAGTAGTCCAATCCGTATAGAAATGTTCAGGTTGACCTCCATTACTCTGGTTGGCAGGCTTGAACCAGAACATGAACGTGTATCCCTCGGGATTCATCTGGACTGCCGGGATTTCTACATAGCCTTTGTGTCCAGGTAAGTGAAGTGCTTTTACTCCATCGAGCACTTCGTATTTTGGGGAAGGGGTCCCCTTCAGCCTGCGGAGCAACAAAGCAGTTGACAGCTTCCTATAGTGGGGGGTGGGGGGGGGGGGGAGGCAAAGGGGGCCACGGACCCCCACTTTTTGCTAATATCAACTAATTTCTACGGTTTATTTCACCAATATCTTAATGGCTGTGACTTCTTACCCAGGCTTTCGAGCATAATTTACATTAAAATGTAAATTTGGTGTCTCAAAATGGCCAACACTTGGCAATATAAACAAACCAATTATGCTCGAAAGCCTGGGTAGGAGTCACAGTCATTAAGATATTGGAGAAATAAACCGTCATAACGTAAAAACGCAACATTGAGATGAAGAAATATTTTACCCTTCAACTATTTACTTCATGTAGAATCAATACTGAAAGTATTGTCTGAGGGGTTAGGTGCACACACCCCCAGCAGTACAAACGTCTGGAAATTTGTCAATATTCCAGGAAAAGGTTTCTCTGTCATTTTAACCCCTAACATCATGAAGCTTTGTAGATTTACTAAAGTGAAGCTACTCTTTCTAGTGATGGTATTGGTTTTACTCTCAGTTTCATTTCAACCCATTCGAATTTGAGGATATATTGGGATTCAAAGTCTCTATGACGTTTGATTCGCGTTGAACCATTTTACAATGAGAAAATTATGCTTTGCTTTCCAACTCTTGGCATTTCCTTTGGACAGTTAGTCGAAGCCAACACCAAACGGTTATTACGCCTAATTTCATTAACTGCGTAGTTAATACCACCTACAGCATTTATATGAGCAGACTGTTGTTTGTTTGTTGTTTTTACGTTACTTACACGACGTCTCCACTGGGGTCTTGAAGTGCCCAGTACGTATGCAAGCCGGGCAAACTAGTGTCTGGGAATACTGGAATTAAAACGCAATATCAGTCGACTTTGTTAGCATATCAATACCTCCAACCAAAGCCAACCAAACAAATGTTTCCACAAATTATCCAATCAAATTCAAGAATTTGAACAATAGAATTACTATAAATTTTAAGATTTTTTTTACTTTAGACTATCTACGTTTATTCTGCTTGAAACCTAGTTTATTTGTGATCAAAAATGGTTTGAAAACAGTTTGTGATACAACGCGTTTCGGTTGAGCTTGGAACGACGAAAGTTTTATCGATAAGTTTTCGTGGAAAAAAAGGATGTTGTCAAGGCGAATTATTGAAGTTACTAGGGAAATTTGGAAAAAAAGCTCGTGCAAGTGTGAAATAGGCACGTGGACTTCCATCGCAACTTCGGTTATTCGCCTTACACTTTTTTTCTCACGAAAACTTATATTATCGATAAAACTTTAGTCATTCCAAGCTCAACCGAAAAGCGCTGTAATGCACAATGAATTTATTGCAGTCAAATAGTCACCGCGAATTCGAAGGAAAAAGTTTGTGGAAAATTTGTTTGTGGCTTTGGTTGAAGAAGTCGCATTATTTAAAGTATGTAATAAATACTGAAAAACGTGTTCGGAAGGTTTGGATAGTTATTATTATAAGTAATACCTATCTCGAAGCCGGGTTTAGACGTCGTGTTTATCCAAAATAAATCAGGAAAGAAGAGTTGTTCATACGTTGTTGTTATAGAAGCCAGATGAGCCCAGATGGACTGGCAGTGGGCTTGAGCATCGGTCCAGGTTTTGTTTTGATGGAACATCTTTAATGAAGCATTATTGATACGATACCAACCGCCTCCCAAATCTGTAGATGCAAAATGCGACCACGTTACTGCAATGCCGGTCAAAATTGTTGGTTTGCCCAATATGGAAAATTAGTCAATCACCGAAAATACGTCCGCGTCACGCAAGGGGTGTCACGGGGGTATTACATGATCATTCCGGCGCTAAAAGATTCACTATTTACATCCTCGGGAACCCAGGGGTAATATTCTATCGCTCATTCCTCACTAACAGAAGAAATACCCCTGGGAAAGCCCCTGGGAACAGAGTCTGTTGGAGCTTGTACCGGAAGACGAAATTCAACTCTTTCCTGATTGGTCGACCCTCTGAGGTCGACCAACCAGAATGAAGTATAGCTAGACAGAGACGTTAATTATTTGAATGTCGCCATTTTGAATTTCGACTTCCGGTACAAGCTCGAACAGACTCCGTTCCCAGGGGTATTTTTGGTAGCGAGGAACGAGCGGCAGAATATTACCCTGGGTTCCCGAGGATGCACCTATTGATAAACTACAAATTTATTCCAGATTTACCTTCCTTGATGATTGTACATCCAATCTTGTCACAGATATCCGAGTCCTAATGAATGAAATAAGGGACTGGTCATAAAGTATTGGGGGGGGGGGGGGCTGGAAAAATAAGTGGGGTGGGCCACAATTTTTGTGCACATCAAAAGGGGTGGGCTAGAAAATGCTGTGCACTCACTTTAGGGGTGGGCCACTTTTTTCCTTGAAAATTTGGGTGGGGGTCATGTGATTATATGCAAAAATATGAGGGTGGGCTAGTGGAAAATAGTCATGCATTTATTTAATATTTCCAGCCCACCCTGTACTTTATGACTAATCCCTAACATGGATGAGTACATCCAAAATGATAAGTTTGTATACCCTACTATTAAAAAATCACATCTCTACTTGTCTGTGCCTGATATAGAACTTTCCCGAATTCGCTTGGGTGATCAGGAAACAATGGTTTCAAGTCGAGGCGGGCCTCGATTTCAAACCATTTTTCTATTAATAGACCCTTTTCAAGTTCGTCCAATACCGCTGTACCTTGATTACAGTCTCATTTGCTCAGCCTTAGCCTCTTTCCAGTGTCTAAATATCCACAAATACCAACGGTGAAGCAAAAAATGTACAACTTCAACAATGAAAACACTTTGAAATTCCACAGACCTTGACAGGAATGCATGAATATTCATACTAATTCCATGTCATATCGAGACTACGCCTGAGCAAATGAGTCTGTAATCAAGGAACACAGCGGTATTGTATGAACTCGAAACTGGAGTATTACTGACAAAAGACTGGTGAATACACTCACCCCCATCTGGTAGTATTGGGATCCCTGTGTTGGTACCAGGCTCCCTGGACTCGCTTTCTTGCTGGAGTTGTTCAGATCACATTCAACTGTCCCGAAACTGGTATTACGAGCGTTGATGGAGAAGCAATTTGTCGTCCAAACACATCTGTCCCAGCAGATCTCGACATAGGGCGTGGTCATGGCTGTTATCACGTGGTTTTTGAGTTCGACATCTTGTTCTTTGATAAAGTTGAACTTTTCACATGCCAGAATGACGCCTATGTGCATCAGCAGCAGGATCACTCCTTGCATGTCTTTGCTTTGAAGCTAAAAAGTGGAAAGTATAATATTCATTTATAAGACAGAACTGGCGATAAGGTGGTTTGCTATTCTAATCCTCAACAAGTTCGTTTTAAATTTAGTTCCGTGTGTCCTGTGTCCGTGTTCATGTCTCGTCTTGTTCCATGTTGTACGTATCCCGTGCTGCTTTGCGCGCGCGTGTCGGCCATGAGGCTATTCAGTGTTCGCCGTGGTTGTCATATTACTGATTTCGTAAGATTTTCACGTCTTTTTTTTTTTTTCTTTCTTTGTATGACATCACACTCAGGATATTGAAAGAAAAAGGCCTTGATATCTCCAAGATGAGCCACTCAAATCTTATAATTTCTTACCATTTATTTTCTCACTTCATATACACCTATTTCAAAAAACGTTGTCAGGGAAAACGGAGGTTGCACGACTGAAATGAACTGTGGGTACCATTTGGTATGCAAAATTTCACTAGTTGCGTTGCCCTTACTCGAAAATGGATGCACCAACTGTAAAGCCTGGTTCTCACTAGCGAGCAAGCATAAGCATGGGCAACGCAATAAGTGAAATTTTGCATACCAATTGGTAGCCACAGTTCATTTCGGTCGTGCAACCTCCGTTCTCCCCGACAACTTTTTTTGTAATAGGTGTATATAAGACTGAAATATCGAGGGTCATATGGTTAGTTTTCATAGGCTTTTTATTAAATTTGTGAAACCGCTTCTATCGTCATGTACGGGTTATGCCTATGCCAATATGAACCCTAAACCTAACCATTCGACCACGAGGCAACTCCCTTGTTTGCTGCTTTTTCTCCTCAAATTTAAACAATGCATCATTTTCATATTCATACCAAAAGTATACACAGGCAGCCTCAGCTATGTTTCTGTGTATGTTTTATAAGGGAATGTATGGTAGTCATGATACGGAATCCCAAAAAAATGGAAAAACTCAATATTTTGTTTCAAACATTGCTTCAGTTACTGTTTGTTTCTTCTTTAGTCTTTTCGTGATCCTACCTCCCCCCTTCTAAAAAACTGCTAAAACGGCCTCGGATGGCGCTGAAATTCGGACAGAAGACTAAAGAAGAAACAAACAGTAACTGAAGAAAGTTCTGAAACAAAATATTGAGTTTTTCCATTTTTTTTTTGCGGGGAATCCGTATTATGACTACCATACATCCCTTATAAAACATACATAGAAACATAGCTTAGGCTGCCTGTGTAGGGTACGACTGCGTAGACTACGACTACTAGTCGAATACATGAAATTTGAATTTGAATAGAATTCCCCTGACAATTCCCGTGACGACGATATCACCGTCAAACCACTAGACTACACTATTCAACAACACATTCTTTATCTCACTCTGGAAAACTTACCATCATAAGCCGATCTTTTCAAAAGAAAAAAATCATATGGTGCGCTACGTCTTAGAATGTCTTCCCAAACGAAAGAATAAATATCGAAAATATATCGAAAGTAACTCAATTGAAGCTAAACTTTCGAAAAAGATCTAATTAGAATTTCTACTGTAAATATACCATGACGTCTTCAGTCTGAAATTTCGAATTCCCAGTGAATGACCGCTCCCAAGCACAACAGGCGCATTTCTACAGGGTTAGCCTCAATTACAAGAAATAAATTAAAATTACCAGAAACGGCCTAGAAAGTAAACTTTTGCTAAACTTTTTTAATTTTTCGTGATATGGACATGATTTTTGACCAAATTAATGCTGTACGTGGATAAAAAGCAGTTGACAAGTCACATAACG
>WUCR03006197.1:0-11568 GCA_009858155.3 Phymanthus crucifer
GAGCAAGTTGCGTATTTCCACGTGCGCAAAAGTTAAATACATAATGAGACACGTGACATTTCTTGAAGTCAAGATGACTATTTATCTGGACAACGTTTACGAGATTGACTGTATAAGTGGGAAGCCTTTACGGTTATGATACGTTATGGTACGGCAGGAATTTTGAATGCTTTTATTGAGATTACGGAATTGTTAAAGTTACGATATGGCATTGTAAGTTTCCCACTCATAAGAAAACAACTCTAGCACTGTGCTGTGATATATTATTAACTCAGACGTACTGTACCTTGGTGGTTCAGATGGAGCATTGACTTGTGAGAAGTAGTCTTGGTTTGCAGGGAACCCTCGGATGACTTCAGAGACTGCATTGATTGTCTATGAGACACAACAAACATCAACTGTTATCATAATCCCCTTAGGGGACCAAGGAACAAGTACAGAGCTGATTTAAGTCAGGGCATGGCCAAATCACAGATCAACATAACATAACATACCTCTGTAAGAATATCAGCAGGAATACCACTCGCCATCAAGATACCACAAAGCAGCTTCAGTAAACCTGAAATCATTGAAAGCATATTGTATTTATCTAGAAGAGGGCAGACTTCACATTTTATATAAATAAATAAATTGGAGGAAGATGGATAGACTAATGTATGGAGTTGAATCAAAAAGGAAGAATGGAAGGCTGGAAAAATGGATGGATGGAAGGAGGGGAGGGAATAAGGGGTATCTACTCTTACTCTCGCCTATGCAAAAAAACCTTAAGCGAGTTTCTCTCAGATACAGACAGACATACCAAAAGGTGGTCTGTCATCTCACCTGATTGGTTCATTATTTTCTGTGCACTAGTAGTGGCTTGTTGGGGATTATCAGGTGAAACTAGGATCCTCACAACCTAAAGATAGATGCTTTACATCATGTATACTAAAGTCATGGGAGGGATACTGTATACTACCGAATTCATTGAACTGTTCACAGCCTGAAAATAATGATCAACTCGTCCTCATTATTCAAACTATGCACGTGACTTGTTTGGGCAACCAAAATGATCATGTGACATGCAAATCCTTATTATTTCCATTGTTCAAACAAGGATTTGCATGTCACATGATCATTTCGGTTGCCCGAACAAGTCACGTGCATAGTTCAAATAACGAGGACCAGTCGATCGTTATTTTCAGGCTGTGAACAGTTCAGTGAATTTGGTAGAAATGCAAGATCTGGTTACAACACATTTGGGTCTCATGCCCCCCTGCACACTGTATCTACATAGAATGAATATCAATTGATGAACATTAGATTGGGTTCAAATCTTGATTCAAGCCTTCATATCTGTAGTCATATCATCCCTGATGCTGTATCCCTAACAAAACTTCCTGGGCCTGGCATCTGAAGTGACAAGTTATGCGCATGATGATTGATGGATGTAAGATGGCTAGAGGCAAGAAGACATGTTTGAGAGATGACTGGTTATAGGAGAACAAGTGGTCTATAGACCGATCCCGGCTATGCTTGATTAACCAGCCAAACAATGGAAAATTTTCCCAATGGAATACAGAATGTCCGACCAACAAACTTGAATTTATAAGAAGTTCAAGTTGTTATCGATTCTGTTGTAAATGTAGCTTTAGAACACTTTATTTTATGACAGACATTTACAATTGTTTGGCAATCAGTGTCTGTTCCACACTGTATATCGAGAACAAATTTTAGCTTGTCTGAGGTAGCAACAGTATCTAAGGAGGGAGAACAATAGATGTGGAATTGGTATATTCTGAATACAGTAGTTGAAAACAATCTCAGCACTTACCTTGTCCAAAATAACCTCTTCAGTCTACAGAAATTTGAATAAAACAATAAATCAAAGTTAAAATATTAATTAAAAGATAAAATCTGTTATTGATGATCCAACAAAAAAATCATACTGATCAAGTAACAGAAATTAAGGTACTGTCATTTTCTGAGGACTATTATTGATAGCAAAATGCACATTTCTTTATACTCTGAAAGCAGACTCTGCTTTTACACCCTCCATAGGCAATGAGGTTAAAGGAGACTCTGCTCGCAAGGTCAATACACCTCATCGGCTTGGACGTAATGTTTTCCCATTTCAGATCACATGTCATTCCCTAGGGTTAATCCTTTTGTTCGACAGTTATGCATCAGAAGATGCATGAATATGGATGCAACTGAGACAAAGGATCTTATTCCCAAGAGTGTGACACGTGGTCTGAAATTGGAAAACATTAGCCCAGGCCGATGAGGTTTATTCTTTATATATTATGCTTTGTAAAAAACATTGTCAGATTTAATCCTCAATGGTAAGGATGTTCTGGGGTAAATAAGATATTCTAGTCATAGAGAGTGTTTGCATGCAGACACATGCATGAAGAGCTTCAAATGCTTTGTTGGGTTAAGTGAATCTCAGTGTGCAGGATCTGTAAACTTCAATGTGTGTATTAGCCTCTAGGCACTAGTTTATCCAGAACACCTTTTGGCCTCAGCTTTGATGATGATGCAACCTTTCCTCAACATAACAACATTTTTTTCAATTAGGTGTATGAAAAATACTATTCCACTTACATGGTAAGTCAGACAATGCAGTAAAATCATTCATAAATACAATAGTGCTGTGCGCCGTTTCTAAAAATAGTCATTATAAAAGATGCAAATAGATGCACGAGTCGGACAAACAATATTGATCTGCAATTTTAATGGCTGGAATGCTGAGAAACATACATGTTTCTTGTGAAAAATTACTTTTTTATGAAGAAAGTAGAAATAGAAAAACAAAGTATCGAAATCGGACTAAAAAAAATTGAAAAGTTGTTTGTCCAACTTGTGACGTAAGCTCCGTGCTACGCTATTTAATAATGTAATCTTTGGCTATACTAAATTGACTATATTTATTATTCCAAAATGTTAACATACCTCCACTTTAGGTTTCTTGAATTCACCACCAGCTGAATCTTCACCTGTGCGTTTGGCTGTTAGAAACAAAGAAGTAATTTTTAAGCAAAAATCAACAAAATGATATTTTGGAAATAGCTGCATCACAAAAGGAACAGAACATAGGATAAACAATTTTTACTCAAGCTAATGCAGTGAACTAAGATATTTTGGCCAAAATTGATGGCCTTGTTTTGTGAAAAGGATTATGCGTTTGCACAAATTAGATGCAAATTCCCAGGACCCACTTCAGGAGTAATGTTATATTGTCTGTCTTCCTTCACATTCCCTGATTGAGACATCTGAACTAAAACGGCAATGTGTACCTTGTATGCGTGCAGTCGCTGATCTTTGTGTCGGCATCTCCAAGGGAGCACTCTTGTCAATGCTTGCAGAAGTATCTTTAACAGACACAAGATTAAAAAAATGAACAATTGTGTAATATAAATCAAAGTAACTGAAATGTTCAATTTTAAAAACATAAGAAATGATAATTCTAATATGTATGATTGAAGAATAGTTTATACCTGTTTCTCCATTAAGATAGCTAAGTAATGCCTAAGAAAATTCAGATAAAAATACAGGAATTAAATATAAAAATCAGTGTACAATAATAGATTTACACTCTGGTTATACTAAATAAAGTAACACTGGTAATATTGTCATGGAAATTACACAAGGGTAACTTATATGAGGATAAGTTTTGGCATAGAAAACTTGTAAAAACTAGATTACCCTTCTATCTGGCAACCTGACCACTGGAATCTTTGCTCCCTGAAAGACAAGGACACGGACAAGATTTTAAAATTCTTAGGAGTACCCATAACAGTTTTTCACATCCAAATTTTGAGAATAATGCAGTGCCAATGAAGTACAGACTGCACCATAGAGTACTCAAGTGTGACGTCACGTTTCTAAGGTGACGAATTTTTGCGGTCCAAACAAACGAAGATGGCGTCTCTCTCGATCGCATCCTTGAGTTCATTCTTCACAGAAGAGCAAAAATCTATAGCAAGAGGCGAAAATCATTACCAGTCGGGACACGTAGAAAGTTTTATTTATGATCATGGTGTTTTAAGAGGTGAAGTCCGAGCAAGTATGAAGAACAAAGTGTATAAAGTTACGGTAAGACTATGCTATCGATGTTACGGATCCAGGGGCTAAATCATGAACTTCAACCTTTGCAATACCCATGGTTTTCAAAAAAAGCTGAAGAAATCTATCATCAAAATGTAACTGAATATATCTAAGTCAAATTTCTTGCTAGTTTGAATCGGCTATCAGAATTTTCATGTGTTTGGTTTGGACTGTGACCTCGAGCTATGAGCGTACCCTAAAGTTTAAGTCTTGCAATATAAGGTTAAGCTTAAAATATTTTCTTGTAATGTGTTATACCCTTCTAACATGTTTTCCAACTTTTACTATAACAGATCTATCTAGATGAGACCAATAAGATCAGATCCTCACAATGTCAATGCCCAAGAGGAGAATACAAGTGTAGCCACGCGGCTGCTCTTTTTATTCATGGCATTCATAACCTTAGTCGTACAGATGTTGAATGCTCTTGGCAAAAGAAAAAGGCAGTCAACACTAGCCCACAGTCGGTTGTTGAGATGTTTCCTCCAGGCAAGGAATATGTTTCCTTGAGAAGAAAACCAAACAAGGAAGATAGAGATAATTTGTACTCACAACTTCGTGAATATGGCAAATTTACAGGCATCTGCTGGATTCTAAGTCCTGAACCTGCTCCAGCAAGAATGCTCTCCATCCCAACTATTGAAGAAATTATATTTTCAGAAGAATTTCTAGAGATTCAAGGACAGCAGCAACAAATGGCATTTGTTCAAGAAAAAGTGCAAGTGTCAGAAGAAATGATAAAAGAAGTTGCAAACTTAACCCATGGTCAGAGGGACAACCCTGTGTGGCACCTTGTTCGTAAGGGACGTCTTACTGCCAGTAACTTTGGGTGTGTCCTCAATGCAAAACAGGCAACACCATCCCTGATCAAAAGGCTCTTGGGAGAGTATGATGTTTCACGAGTGAAGGCTGTTCTCTGGGGTGTCAGCAATGAAAGTGAGGCAGTGAAAGCATTCAAAGCTTTGACAGGACTACCTGTTGAGGAAACTGGGGTCTGGCTGGACAAGACAGGAGTACTTGGTGCCTCCCCTGATGGACTGGTGGGCAAAAACCATGTGCTGGAGGTGAAATGTCCATACACCCAGAGAGACTGCACGATAGAAGAAGCTGTAAAGAATGACAGTTTTTGTTTGCAAAAGAAGGATGGGAAGTATGAGCTCAAGACTAACCATGTCTACTGGCATCAAGTACAGGGACAGATGTTCTTAACAAAGAGGGAATTCTGCTATTTTGTGGTTTGGACAAGGAAAGAAACTGCAATACTTACTATCAAGAGGGATCAATCTTGGGCAAACAATATTGACATCCTTGTAGATTTTTATTTTCTCCACATTTTCCCTAAAATCTTAGAGGGAGAACTTTAGAATTTAATGGTTCACATGGATGAAGACATTTATTTTGCAATTAGTTTGCCTGCCTCCACTCTTATTGCATGTAATGTCTTAATTCTGAAAGAACAGACATGTTAAAGTTTGAACATAACTGACTTTACTGAAGGTCCATTGTATAATGCAATATTTTTGTGTTTTAATTACTATACAACTTTATGTATCAAACAGAACAACATAATTTTTCACATACGTTTCATCATGTAAATATTCGAAAGTTTATGTTCAGTAAATCTTATCTTTTTAAATCAAATTTATTATTACTTGAGTAAATCAAATATTTTACTCAAATTCATAGTTAGTGCAGCCTTCCTTAATTAATGGAAACTGAAGATTTACTAGAGCTGCACAAAGTTGAAATAATTTATCCGAGTAGCATCTAAGATATGGAGGAACAAAAGTTAGTACTTTAAAATCCTTAAGCCTGGCATTTGCTCGTTCAACATGGATCCTACATCTTGCAATTGACTTAGTGACTTTGATTTCACTCTCTGTAAATTTACCATGTTCTAAAAATGGTGGTATATTAACATAGATCCCCTTTGGTACTAAATCTTGAATCAAAAACCCTTTATCCGCCAGAATCAAGTCACCTGTTTGCATGTGTCCAATTAAACCTGATTGCTGCACAATCTCCTTATCTGAGATTGACCCAGGGTAACAATTACTCACAAAAGTTATTACTCCATTGGGGGCCACACCTACTAAAACTTTAAAAGAGTTCATCCCCCTATAACTCGAATAGGTCAAAGTCTGTTGGCTCATTAACCCTGGGGCTGCACATTCTATGTCAGTGCAGTCAATGACAATTCTACAACTGATAAATTGTGAAAAGGAAGAAGGTGCACTCAACTTATTTTTTTCTCTAGAGGGAATGGTTGTCATTATGTCTTTGAAAAGTAGCTCGTGGAGAACATGGATAAATGTTATAACAATATTAGAAATAGTGCTATGACTGCAAGAAAAAAGCTGGGCTAAATGAAGGTTGGTGTAGTTTTGACGTAATTTCATCAAGGTCAAAAAGATCTGATCTTCAAAACTTATTGAATCGGGTTTCCATTTAGCAAAATATACAATGGAATCCTTGAATCTAGCAGCATAATTAACTACAATGTTAAAAACTTCCTTTGTTGGCAAGCCTGTTTCCATCCTAATAACCTCTGCACTTAGGTTTGACACAGAGTAGTGTGTGCTTTTATATTTAATAGACTGCTCTTTGTTTTCTATGTCTCTTTTGACCATGTCTAACTCAGCTTCCAACAACACCTCATTCGTTGACTTCCCAGGTTCAAACATTTGTGATGCACAGTTGCTGCTCTGCTGCTCTTTATATTCCTCCACGATTTTTCGGATGTTCAACTGGTTCTCTTTTAATGGGCTGCTTTGTCTTTTCGTTTTCTTTCGGGCTACGTCTTCGCTGGGAAATAGCTTGGCAGCATTTCTTTCAAAAATTTCAGGACCGAAGCTCTTTTGACCATCTCTAAACTGGCAGCTACACACACGTGAATGTGGGCCTGGTTCTCTGTCTTGTCTTCTAATAAATGAAATAAAATCATAAACTTTTTAAAATTGACGTATAAGACATTATAGTTATTGAAATCTTGAAGATTTAAAAGGATAAGCTTACATGTGTGTCAAATCTCAAGCTTAATCAGCAGTCTACAAGGGAGTGCAATCAAGGCGTCCTGTAAACAAGTCTTACTGGTGAATAAATCGTAAGATGTTTCATACCTTATTAAACGAATCCAACGTTTGTGTTCTACCAAGTTTTTTTTCTTGCTTGGAAAAGTAAAAAAGGTGCAGGTATGTGATGCTGAATGATGTTTGCAATCTGGGACGAAGCAGTAACCCATCTTGAAAAGACACGATCCAAGAGCGACGAGAAGTCCGGGCGATTTAACTCTTTTAAAAGACTTAAAACATCACAAGAGTCGAATTACCGTAACTTAGAGACAACAATTTGCTCTTTTTTGACGAATTTGTATACAGCAATTAAAGTAAGACGCTTAAATACAGATAAATCCAAGAAAAATAGACCTCTGAACCGTAGCTGTCACGCTTCAACACAGTTTGTTTGGAACGCAAAAATCCGTCACCTTAGCAACGTGACGTCACGGCTTGAGTACTCTATTGAAAAGCATATGAATTTCGATAGATAATGCACCTATCAATGTTAAGCCCAAGGGGGGGGACCCCTGGATGATGTGGGGACTTTGATCGCGGTCTTTTGCCCCAGGTGGGGATGTGTAGACAAGTTTGAACGAGACTCAGTTTTGAAATTCACCGGGAAACACTGGTGACTAGTTCCTCCTCGTCACACCATCTTAGTTGCACTACACTCGATCGGCAGATTGTCAGCGGGAAGGTGAGTAGTTTTAGCTCGTTTACAGTATTTTATATGCTGCTGACAAGCATTTAGAATGCCAATTCAATAGATTTGAATTGTGAACCTTTGATGTAAAAAATCGATGCAAAATCAAAATCCCCACCTTGTCCCGGCCCCCCCCCCTTCGGGCTTAACATTGATAGGTGCATAACCAGATAACTGTAGAGGTGACATCACCTAGTATCAGTCTTGCTAATCCAGACTTTGTACTTTGACAAAGAATGTGAAAAGACATTGCTTTTCTTAATAGCCATTTTTTTAATTCAACAAACACCGCTGAAACGCTTTACTGCAGAGGCATTTGCGCAAATTTTGGTAAAATATTCATATATACCAACGAGAAAGCAAAAATTGTTGACCATGAACAATACAAACTACATTGAATTTTCACAAGTAGTTTTGTTAATTATGAAAATATTACTTGTAATTGAGGCTAACCCTGCAGAAATGGGTCTGCTGTGCATGGCATCAGTCATTCACTAGGAATTCGAAAATGGAGTAATATTGATTTCAGTTGCTGTTTACTTGTAATTTGATTCAAAATGTAATGTAATTGTAGCTATATGAGTTATCAAATGTTGGTGATGTCATGTCATTAATTACAGTACAATATGTGCCTTACCGTAGCCACCCAACAAGCTTTTTTACAAGTTAACCAATCAGAAAGCAAGAATCTGTACATTTGCTTATGAACTTGCTTTGCTGTTACCAAAAACTTTGGAGCAAGAACTTCAATATTATGTCTAAGGCCAAACAAAAAAAAATGTGTGTTTCCAGTTGCACGACCGACCCTATTTTTTCTAGTTGATTTTTGCCGACCCTAATACTTTTTTACCCACTTCTGGTTGTGTTTATAACTGTACTAAGTGTTGTATTAGTAAAAAAATAAAATAAAAAAAAACCACCGACCTACAGTACCGACCCAATTTTTTTCTCTCATGCAACAGGAAACACACATATTTTTTTGTTTGGCCTAAAAAATCTCTATATCTGATGCCAGTGTTGCTCTTTTGACTTGCTAACACACTTGATACTTTCATAGGCAGTCTTTGTCATCTGTTTCATGTGGAAATTCTTGGCAAGAAGTGATTTAATCGTACTTGTAAAAAAGTTTGTTGGGTGGCTACGGTTACATGCGTTGCACTGTAAAAGTTTGAATACATGTAATCTAACTTGTTGATCACATAATATTAATCACAAATTCTGAATCAAAGCTCGACTTAGTCCAAGGAAGTCACCATATAAATTATACCATCCTAGTAGTACTAGCTGTTTGTATCACACCCAATTCATGTATGTGATGCCATATGCAATCAGCTATATCATATCCAGTTCTTTCTTACTGGTTAGTAGGACAAGCAATCCTACTTACAACAGCACGCTGGACGTAGTTAGGATGAGATAAGTGTACATTCTTTAGAAGAAACAGCAGAGATTCCAACGTGTAATACTCTTTTGGCTGCGACCTAAATACAAATACCAACACTCAAAAACCACTATCATCACACCTAGAAGAAGCGGGCTAAAGCCATAAGAAGACAAAAATGAATGGACATGCGAGATCAGGAATATAATTTTTAAGCTGAAAAAAATCTTCATCCATTTTGTAAGCTTAAACATGTTTCTTGGGAATCAAAAAATTCAATCAAATTTCAAGGCGAAAACAGGTTTGACTCACTTGATGATGACATAGTTAGTCTTGGCAGTTTTTGGGAAGGAGAATTCGTCGAATATCACTTCATCTTCTATTTCCTGGATCTCTTTTTTGTTGATGTTGAACTGACGCAGTAAAGACAGAGGGTCCGCCATCTTGTCTTCCCGACTGACCTCGTGCCAGGTTACTCAGCATTATTGTGTCGGGACCTCGACTGAACCATAGGGAGCCCAATTTAGATAAAAGTAAAAAGTGAAAATAAAAATCTTAAAAAGGCGATTTTCTTTAATTTTTCTAGTTCAGGATAAAGATAATGACCTCCATAACACGAGTGGGCGAAAAAATCTAGAAAAGTAAAGCTAGAGAATTTTTTAATCCGTGGCACATTTCGATATTTTAGTTTTCTATTGTACTCCTCAAGAGAAAACAGCTAAATAGGTACCTCTTTATTTACATATAGATTTTTAAGAAATGATAGACCGAGTTTGAAAGAAATGACAGATTTCTATTTACTATTTTCAATTGAATTTTTTTAGTGAAATAGTGTTTTCTTTTTACTTGTATTTTCTATTTTCTATTTGCTGTCTGTTATTTCATTCCTTCTTTTTGGCGCCAATAGAGTGCCAACATTATATCCGTGAAACAGTTAGCTAGCTAACTAATTCCTAATTAGGTGATATGTGTTGCCTAAGTTTAATTAATTCAGAAAAAGGTGAGCCGTGACGGTGCGGGTACCGTCCGTCCATTCGATTTTTGACAAAATTGAAAATACAAAAATTGGAATCTACGATTGTATTTTCTTAATTTTCATTCGATTACTCAGTCAGAAATTGCGCAGTTTAGATTTTCCTTTGCTTAAAAGTGAATTTTTTAACTCCTTTTATCTGTATATTATCGTTTTATAAAAACCAATTTTACGTAATGCCTATCAAGTTTTGAGCGATGCATGTTTCCAAATTTGTAAAATCAAGACAATCAAAAATTGACAAAATGTCCCTTCGGGGGAGGGGGAGTGGACAGATCAAAACAACATGGCGGATAGGGGCCCAATCGGCCCAGTACTTATACTCCACCATATTTATATTCCTCGCTCAAGTTTTTTTGGCTTAAATATTGCTCATATGTAACCTGCGTTACACTCCTATTGTTTCGTCTTACTGACTGCCAAACAAGTATTCTCACCGCATTTTATGCGAAGATTTAAAGGTAAGCCAATTTAACTTTTCTTTACTTCGATCGCTAAATTTAGGAAGAGCCCGTTCTAATTAAGCTTATAGGCTCTCTAAACAAAGCAACCATTCTGTCAAATCCATATATAATTCCTTTATTTTTCCCCAACACGTGTGAGTCCCAAGTAAGTAAAAGCTCATACAAAACTGATATGCGTTTTTTGTTAATCAAAACAGCTTTTTTATTAAACATTGTTATTTTACAACTTATGCAGCATGCCTGGTATCCATTATCTCTATCTAAAAGACAGACTAAAGAAACAGGGAATCGAAATGACAGATGGTAAAGTTATACTGGTAGCAAGACCTTTATTAAACACAAAAACAAACTCAATGTGCTGGAATTATTGGGGAAGACTATGAGACACATGCAGAATATTCTGTGAAGATTCTAGCTGCTATTTGAGACAATGTACAAGTGGCCTGTACATCATCTGCTTAGATTTTAGACATTCTGTGTCAAAACACAAGTAGAATCTTCTATTGCAAAGTATCCAACCATGAACAATGGGGAAGCTACTAGGTGAGGTAAATCTAAACTGCGCAATTTCTAACTGAGTAATCGAATGAAAATTAAGAAAAGGAGTTTCAAAAACTGTGTTTTTGATTTTGAACAAAACGAAAATACAATCGTAGATTCCAATTTTTGTATTTTCAATTTTGTCAAAAATCGAATGGACGGACGGTACCCGCACCCGTGACGAGTAAGGCACGTGCGCTTCTAGTTTTTCCAAGACACGCGGATTCTAGACTATGAGCAAGGACTAGCGTGGACAGGCGAACTGAAGACCCAGAAAAATCTGCCCGCGAAGATTTTCACCT
>WUCR03006336.1:0-11564 GCA_009858155.3 Phymanthus crucifer
TTTTGAAAGTGTCAACATAAGAGTGAAATCAACAGCTGAACTTCAAAATGGAGGTGAAGATGTTTCTGCATAATACTAAATTTCTCACATAACAGTTTCTTGCAACTTCATTCGAAATGTAGAACACAGAGAGATGACATTGCAGCGCGTAGTCCACAAAGCCGATTGTTGTACACGATGTAAGCAAGTAAGCAGCTCGTGGTTAGCTGCCTTTTCTGGCTTGTTTCTTAGACATAGCAATTCAGCTAGCGTTTGTTACAAACAAAATTCTGACAAGAAATCTGTGATCCTATGAGGTTTATACTTAGAGTATGGATTGATTTGAAATACTGAAATGAATGCCATCAAACTTTCAAGTTACTATCTTGAGCTTTTCTTTGTCTTGGCGTCTGTACCGATGACTACTGTGTCGTTGGTTCTTCATAATGGCCATACTTTTTACCCGACAAATTTCAATTTAGTTTAATTTGTAAAACGAGTTACTGACAACACAAATAGTTAGTGCTTTCAAATAGACAAAGAACCCTTGGATTGTACATTAAGAAAAAGCATTTGCCATAGGCATCCATTTGACGCCATACTTCTATAATTGGTTTTAAAAGTTTAGTCTGAAATGAAGGCTTTAAAAATTAAAGATAAGAAAGAGTTACCATCTAGAATAACTCCAGTCCTCAGTCTCAAGTTGACGTTGGAATTGTCTGACGGAGTACTCAAGACAATTTTCTCTAATGGAATGAATATCTACTATCAAATACTCCGCTACACTTATAAATAGCTGTTATTACAACTGAGCCCGCGATACAGTATTCCTTTTGTTTTGGAATCCTCCAAGCGAGGCTATCCGGTCAATAAAATGTTTGGTATCCCATTTATATGTCATTTGCATGCAGTCGTAATAACTGCTATTGCAAATTCTGGGTCGGGTTCCAAAACATAGAACAAAATGGGAGGTATTTTAGAAATGTCTGGGGTCTAGTGAATGTTTGTGGATTGTTGCATTGACCGAAAGCACTGTAGGATTCGCTAGTGAATAAATATCCGTTTCTAGAATGACTTGCGGCGGTATCACCTTCGTCCTACGCTTCGAACCCGATAATGACCTGGATATGAGTGTGCAATGATTCTCCGAAGTAGTCACGTTTTTCCGCTGCCATTCCGCCCGACAGAGCGGTTGAGTTCAAATGATACGAGCAGTTGTTTTACTTAATTAATCATTTCCTGGTAAGCAGTAGGAAACTTAAAAAACAATTTCTAACGGTGAAAATATTTTGAGGATGAATATTACGCACATTAGAGTTGACAACATTTACTACAGGTCATAGCAGGCACTACACCACACTGGTTCTCATTGGCGACGCAAGGCAAACGCAAGCCAACGCAAGAATATCAAATTCTATGGTTCTTTTAGTTGCGCTTGCCTCGGCTTGCGTCGCTAGTGAGAACTGGGCTTTACTATCACACTAGAAATTTTACAACACACAGTATCGGTACACTAGCAGCTATGCAGCATCAAAAGTGGATATGTTACACTTCTACGCCGCATAACGGCATATAACACTTATCACATCGCGCGCGCCACAGCCACGCCACACAACAGTGATTACATTTCACCTTACCACCACATCGCACCACACCACGCTCCGACACAGCACGCTGCACCGCACCTCATCTCACCGCACCGCACCGCATCCACTCTCATAATTCTGTAGACTAAAAAAGCCCCCACCCCATCCTCCCCATGTTTGGTCTTCATGACATGTACCTTTTAGAGCACATATTAGGTGTGAACTAACGTCCGACTTGAGGTTTTAGCCGGTTATTTTCATTTTCTACCTCACTGGAGTTGCCCTCTGGTTATGGCTTATATATTCTGGAAGAACCTCATCGTTATTGGATTGTTTAATATTCAAGAACATTCAGACAAACATACTATAACATCCTTTTTTTCCGGATGAATATATACCTATAAAACATCGTTATTTCAGTCAATATCCGTCCTTTAGATAGTCATAAAGTGCGGCGAGAAGTTGGGGTGGTTTTAACTAGCCAAGATGATTTTATTGTTGTTTTCCTTTCGATTTTATGATCGAATTAAAGAGCACTAAAACCACGTAAATACTTTTTCAATTTCGGCGGGAAATCAGGGGCTTCGTGCGTCACTGTTCACTCCCATTTCCTCTAAAGGAATTTAATTCAACACAAAAAATATCAGTCATAACCTCTGGATATGATTTTTTAAATCTTAAATAAAAAACTACAAATTAAGTTGAAACAAGTTAAGTAGTTTCAAACATGAGGAATTAATAAAACAGTTTGAGTAAATTTGAGCTCATTCGAGGTGACGGAACTCATTTATCAGTCTAAAAGCCATTAGAAACTCGGTAAGGAAACCATCAATGGTTTCTTGTTCGTAAATACTTCCTGATTGCGTCTTCCAATCCAAAGGAACTTACGTTAATATAAACCTGCTGCAGTAGAGAGATATTCACTTAATATTGCGAATCCTGGACGAAGGTGAGCGTCTAGTTTCAACTGGTAAGTATACGGTAGACTGTTAAACGAACTTTAAAGTTACTAAAATGGGTGCTTTAGAGGAAACTTTTGACGCGATGGCATCTTTTAGTATCTATATTATTATTTTTTTTTTCGTTCAAATTTGAGAATAGTATGATTTTCTTAATTTGGTAACTTTCGGGCTCCCAATCGACAAGTTTCCCCATTAGAGTCCTAGCTCTAGAACGAGGATATGGAAAGCACTGATCAGTCTCTAGATACGTTTTTCCTTCAATTTTTCAGTCCCGAATAAAACTAAGTACCGGTGTGAAGTACTCTCAGTTGCTCTCAGTCCCGCTTCTATATACAGTCTGAAAAAAGTTTGATTCAGTCGTGTTTGTGTCACAGCCAGTATCAGTATAGCCATTCCCATTGAAGGAACTGCTACCTCTTCCTCGATACTTGTTATTTTCTTAGTCCTGACACGTCAGTCAAGACAAGTGTTCAACAGTCCTTCGTCAAGACTCGATCAACCGGCTCAGACGATCACACCTTTGTCACTGACAACCATTATCATACACCACCCGTAGTAGCCTTCTTCTTCAGTAATGACAAGCCCGCTTTTCTACAATCCTTCACATTACTTTCGTCACTTCTTTTTCTGACATGTTTCTTCTTATCGAAGTTTGCTTCACAATTCCTCCTTCCGCTTCGGAAACATGTGCTGTCAAACTTGACAGAAAGACTAGCCTCTCCTTGACATCACAGATACAACATCTTACGTCGTTGCAGCTGAAGGAACTTAAACTTTTTCTCTCACATTTTTCTTTGTTATTCGCGGCTTTGTGTTCCACAGAATCGAATTCGTCCACTTTGAAAATGTTTGAAACAAATCAAGCACTACAAAAGTGGTGTGTCAAATTTTCTTGTTTCGTACATTTCCATTGTATCAGGCTGTTCACCTGTTAACTTTAGTCCAGTTTACTTGCCCTACGCGATCATTAATTAAGATTATTTGGCTAGGAAACGCTGTTTGATCTGATACTCAAAGGCCCTAAGGGAGATTTCCTTTATTCGTCAAAGCATATTCTCGAAAAATGTCGCGCTGAAAGAACTTCATGTCTTAGTTACAGGCCTTGTATAAGCTTCCCATGGTGTAAACGCCCTGGGGCCAGGGGGACTTCTTGAGCCATGCAGTGAATGGTAAAATAATGATGTATAGATCAGTTAGTGTCGTCGTGACTCAGTGGAAGCCAATTTATGCCTCAAGAAAAAGTAAAAAAAAAGAGAAACTTGATCAGCTTGGTTGGGGGAAGGATGATTGGCAGATGAATAAGGCTCTCGTTCTAACACCTCCTGGGATGAATGGCTTACCTCCAGCAGACTGCCCTAGTTCAGGCATTCACACCACCAACTATTACTTTATTTGCCATTTAGTGCTGAGACGCCTGAAGACGTTCAACCAAAATTGACATTGAGCTCAATAGTGATGCTGAAGTAATTTAACCTCATTGAATTGATAATCCCCCTCTAGAGTAAAAACTGTTAATGAAAAACTCTTATTTAAAAGATGTCAAAGAGCGAAAAGCTATGTTGGAGATTTTGGTTGAATACAAAATAATGAAGTGCAAAATCTTTCAGTGAATGGCGGCTTTGACGAGTCCATAACATAATCATTGTTTACTGAGTGTGAACGTCCGAGAATCCAGTAGAGCAAATCCATATACAACATTATCACCATAAGAGGCCATGCCAAGCAGCTGTGAGTAGAAATATGAGCTGAGCTGCAAAAGGAGTTTCATCTCAATTAAACCAACTCAATCAATCTTTCTAACAAATCTGCTATAAAATCATACCCTGAAAAGGTTGCCATTCATATAAATTGCCAATAAAAAATATGAAATCCGTATTTTACGATGTAATAAATTATTCTAAGAAGATCTAAGTTGAATTTAGCTTGATTAATTCCCATGCACTTGGTATAGAATATGTCTAAAAAGGATTATTTGTACTCCTTAGTCTAAACATTATCATTCTTAGTAACTCTAGCAATACTTGGGCCTGTTTCTTCTCTCCATAACATGGCGTTTCTGACAAAGGTATCCCAAAATATTTTCAGAAAGTACTAGTAAAGTATATGAAAAAATTGGGAAAGTGCACATCTTCTTTTCAAAAATTTGCCTTTCCGTGATTCAAGGTAAGAAAACTGTAGAGAAGACACTTTTTTCGAGTGGGATTAAGCAGAAAGTGGCTGGACGATAGCTAAGTTTATCTTGGGAGCACCTGTGATAGTACATTTGGCGTGTTTGTTAACTGAAAAGGATTTTGGACTAAATGACCCCTGCGGGGAGTTTAAGCAAGAACAAAACTAGAAGGAATTATCTCGCTATGTATGGCCAACAATTTTAAACTTTACTATCAACATGGTGGCGTCTTCCTTCTCTGTTTCGAGCGTTCTTGATATATCTAGCATCTTTTTTAATGTTCCTGCCGCTCCAAGTGATCCTTCGTGATCAAACTAAATTTAACCATCATTGACTGGGGGTTTCCGTTATTGCTTTTATGATTTTCGCTTCTTTTCTTAATTTCAACGCCCTTTTCTTTATTTAGCAGTAATGAATGTCAGCTTGCCATCAACCGCAAATAGCTTCCGTCTTTTGTCTTCTTTTCTTTTCCTCTTTCGTTTCAAATCTTGATGCTTTTTCCACCTCTATTCCAAAAATGGCATTAAACAAGGTCGTAAAGATATAGTTTTATTTTCTATTCCCGACATGATTGATTGGGGGATAAAAAAAGATCACTTTTGTTTCAATACTTTTCAGTATCAAAAGATCGTAAAAATGTGCTTTTAGTTCCCGAATTCTCGTAAGACTCAGACCATGGTATGATGTTTCAATACCGCATGCGCAACCCATGAAAACCCACTGACCCTGAATAACCAACAATAAAAGAAGACCTCAAATAAAACCTCCAAAATGATATTTTTTTCTATGATAATAAATTCATTAAGTTAAAAAACGTACCTTAAATTTTTCTAACCATATTTATGGCTCGAGTCGAGAATCTTTGATAAAAGCGACAAGCCAATTAAAGAGGCGTGTTTCCAAATTAACCAATCAGATACGTCGATTTTTACTATACTTGTATGACGTGTTTTTACTTATTAGGAAAGGTGTTATCATGAATAACTATCGATAAGGCCACGTAGTGTAGTATCTCTACCATGTGACAGATAATGGAGGTTGGTGGGTAACCATCATCGCCTGAGGAAATACTCACGCTCGATAGTTTGCTTTGATTTAGACGTGTTCACAAAGTAACGTCTTTTCCAAGTTAGATAGAGATTTAGAAGATTTACGAGGAGTGTTTTGTCTTCCACCGGTCATCACGCCCTAAACTGCGGGGATGTATGTGAACTTTGTTTATTTTCAATCCTTTATTCTTTTCGAGTTTACGCATCTTTTCAACGCGTACTTTTTCCATAATCCTCTTAGCTACCACGCGCGAGATACCGACCCTTTACATAAGGCTTTATCCGGTTTGTCTTTCCCTCTTGATTTGATAGTTTCTGGGAGTGAGAGCATTTTGATTAGCTTATCGCCTAGTGTTAATGATATGGCATCTATAAAGAGTCGCTGCAAGTGTTGCTCGTGTCAGTCTTGACTCTCGAGGTCCGTTCGCTCCACGTCTTCGCCTACAGGTATTTGATCGTACATCAACGGTCTGTGGAGCGGCTTGAAGAACTCAGCTTGCTAGGTACAGTAACAGCAGAATTGATTTGAAAATTTTCAGTTTTTGAAAGTGATTTCATGACATTGAATTTTGTCCTTTTATTCTGTTATTCACACAGATAGCGACAAATACTCCACTATTCTTTTAACCCCGAATTATATCTGATATATGCATGTAACCAGACCAACCGTTAACCTATCTCTCCTAGAATTTTCTTCTTTTGTTCACATATACATAGACAGGTATAGAACTGCGTCTATAAATTTGATCGTGAATTGGCTGTTACTTTTGCAGCATGTATTACTTCTCATTCAATTTTTGTAAGAAAAACTTAGAAACATAACAAAATTTCCAAGCAGAATGTTCCGATTGACTGTACAATTGTCATTTAGCAAAGAAAAACAATTTTGAAGCTAATTTAAATAATTTAGAAAATGGAAACGGTACGAATGTCGTTCTTGGGAACAAGCCATCGATAGACACATACATGATGGTCCCAGTGGATGATATCGAAGGTGTGTAAGATGGCTTAAAAACCTTGGAACATGGAGCTAACAAAATCTTTTGAAGACCAAGCAACAAAAAAATGCCATCAAATCCCAAATATTCAACTAACGATTTTTTTGACAATTTTTTTTATCGGCAAGTAAAATTATCAAGCCTGGTTGATTTTTTTGTTCATGGAATCTCAACGCAAGGACAATAACCCTAAATTGCCTAAAGATTTTATTTACTTCGCCGAAATAAGATACTTAAAAAATTAGGGTTTTCTTGCCGAAAGATCAGCTCGTCTTAAGTTTAGTTTCTTTTTTACACATGCAAAGCATTTGAGTTTTGAAATCACAGTTATTCGTCGGTTGATCTGCTCTTTAGTCGAGTGACGTAGGTAAGGACGCCAATAAACTTATCTTTGGAGTCAATAGTTTGTCATTTATCTCAATGATTGCCATTCACCTGCTTGACAGAGGTCCGGCTTCAAGGCTATTCAGTATCAAAAGATATATTTTATGAGCCCGCCTTGTCGGTATATATAGATGCGAATAAGAGGCAGAAATGATCCCATAAATCAAGGCAAACAGAGAGGCGTTTCGCGAATTTATTCACTGGTTTGGGGGGTATTTTTGAAGTTGGCAGCTAATCAAGGGAGGTTAGCTTACTAAGACTATTAGATCAAAACAATTCCGATGCTATCAAATGTAATAAGGTGCGTAGGCCCGAGATAGTAACGAGGGCGACTAGATTGGAAATATTGTAGGAGTTGTGGATGCCCATGCAAATTTCTTCTATAACAAGCGAACTATTTTTAGCAACATGCTATTGCGCATGAGCTTCATAACTGGTTTTCAGGAAGTTGTTTCTCAAAACCGGTTTTCATTTAATTGCTCAGACTTGGATGGTAACGACGGGCCCAGAAGTTATGCTTAGAATTTGTTTTCATTGCACGTGAATACTTCAAAACAATCTCGCCGCATTTTCATCGATGTTTGTCACACCTTTCCATATCCTTCCTTCGGTTCCCATAGCCGCTGTGGCCCACCAGAACTAGGATGTGTGCACGCAAATTTCTTTAATTCCCGCCGATGCCTTGAAAAAAAAAAACACGTTTTTTCATATTTGTTTTCTCGTATTTTCCAGTATCCTTCTCATACCAGATTTTCGAGGCGTACATAAAAATTCTTTTAAAGCTAGTAAACATTTTGAGATGAAACTTCCCGTTTTTTCAATGCCAGACTCTCCACATCCTTCCGTAGCTATAGTCCACCATGGTAAGACATTTCACATTCTCGACGCGTATCGTCATAAAAGTATTCATACTCTTCCTTCCCATAGCATGTTTCCCCGCCATGCAGATGTTCTGAGTTGTGCTTTCATACTTTGAATAACCAAATCTCCAACGGTAAATTTCCCAATTAGAACCGACACAATTAAATTATATGGTGAAAACCTCCCTTAGTGAGAAAATGAAAACAGCTAAAACTTACACCGCCATTCGACTGCTGCCTCCACCTCCACTAACCCAAACTCAGGAATGCTCCAATTCTAGCGCAAAGGAAACCTTGTTACTGTATAATCACGAAGTCCAAAATATCTTTTTTCCTCTATTAAATCAGTTACTTGATTAATTTTGATTTTCGGCATTCTGGTGTTTACTTTAGTATTTAAGGTCACCTACTATTAATAATTATGTTTGGGATTATTTGGTGGTTTGTGGGTGCTTGGTAATTAACGGTGGAACAAATTGTAGCGGGAAGCGGCGACTCATGCTATGCGCGCACGTTTTCCGGAAAATTCTGCTTCATTCAAATAGCTTCGAAAAGAAACAGTCTCGATTAATAGTACGCTCACCAACAAGATGAAATAACCCGAGTAAAACATCGGGACATTGTTTGTGCTCTCCACGCAATGTCAAAAAGACAGTGTCCACGCGATGGACGGAACAGCTTGAGGATTTTTGGGGGGATGCGCGATTCTTTCCCACATCCCCTAGACAATCAAAACATCCATTTTAGTTCAAAAGCCAAGATCTCGGCCTTGGTCTAAAAGGGAGACACCTGCAATCCTCATTTAATCGTCTGAACCCTTTTTGGGTTTATACTCTTAAGCAGAATTCTAAGGTAGGGCAGCGAAAGACAGTTCTAGTCATGGTTAAATTTAGTGTGTCCAATGAAATTGGTAAGGGCGAGTGAGTCAATCCTAAAATCGCATAGCGCATCAGTAGCTCTGTGTCTATTTGATGTGCTCATAATCTCATTTTCCACTAGTGCTCTATAGCAGCTGAAAATATAATTAAATTCCCTAAAAGAAACATCATTACTTTTTTCCAAACCAAAGAACGATGCTTGAAATCTTATATATTGTCTCTCCATGCTGGTCAAGTCGATGGTAGATTTTACCACGGGTTTATTTTTGGACACTTTTTTTTGTAATTCTTCATCACAGCTATGAGATACCAGCAGCGAATCGTCAAAACCAGAGACGTTTTCTGAATGCTTAGGCCCTCGTAGTATTCCCTTATTAAAACACAAAACTAAAGTCATAGATTACTGAAAAATGGTCACTCCCGAATCTTTTATTGTACATTATTTGATTCAGCTGCATGTACTATCCCCTAATCCGACATCATTTTCATCAAGGAACACTGGTTCGTTCCGTAATCGTCGGTAGCCATAAAGAATTGAATATCAATTAGCTGCAGGTGTTATCGATGACCAGTCATCTAAATAATCAGTGTTGCGCGTTGTGCTATATTACAAAGTATTTCGAGCGGAATGAAGGTGGCACTAAGAGAGATAGAGGCAGGAAGAGAAGGAGGGAGGGAGGGAACAGAGAAGGTACAAGTGAAACATTCGTGTTGTTACTATGCTCCTCTATCTGCATAACCATGGTAACGTCATTTAAAACACTGCCATTATTGCACAATGACTGCAGTTTAAAAGTGAATGTTATTTTTCTTCTCGTAGGTGATAACTAACTTAGAAGTTGGACAAAACCTGACCGGAATACAATGTATCGAGAACGAGCGTTATCAGTAATCCTGGTATTGATCGTCACCTTTAGTATGCTATGTAACGCTGATAACGCATGTGACTTTGGAGCCAGACGATACGGAAGATTTTGTAAACGAAACCTCCGAAACAAGAGAAAAAATCAGAATGTTCTCAGGGGGCTTGGTGAATACAGAGGGGCTGGGTATGTATGGAAGTTATAGATTTGTTTTATGGAAGGAAGACGCGCGTGGCGTATGGTGGCGTGCGGTGATCAGGTAGTTAGTGCGATTGGTATGGTGTCTAGTCTTTGTGGTGTCTTGTGTTGTGATGTTGTATGCAAGGAGGAGGTACTGTGTGTTGTTCTGTGCTGTGCTGCGCTGTACTTGCCGTGCCTTGCCATGTACGACCACTGTGCTGTGCTAGATGCCGTACGATATTGTACGACATTAAGTTAGGATCAAGAAATATATACAATCAAAAAACAAAGCTAAGATATAAATCAAATATATACTTCTGTTCTCTGCTGTGCCGTGCTGTGCAGTATGATTATTTGCTAATGTGTTGCGTTACGTATTCCTGTAAGGTACGGTGCAGGCGGAATGTGATGTCACAGTGAAGACGTATAGCGTGATGAGGATGTTTGTAACCCGCTGATCACAGTACATGTGAGACGGTGTAGCTCTTACATGATTGAATGCTATTTGATTCTAGGTCGCGTCTACAATACCCCCCTGAAGAGCTGACAACTTCATATGTGAGGGACTTATTCCGAGACGACGACAACTAGAGTTTGCAATACTTGGCGTGAACACTGGACCAAACACAATATTACCCCCCTTCACAAGACCAGACCGCAATCAAAACTATAAGTTACTGACTAACGCCATGAATCACGTGACACGACACGTGACGTTTACCATAGTGACTATTTGTAAAAGGCTGCTAAACAATGAATAATTATATTGTCTAAGATGAATTGTAATGTAAAATATACTAATAATAGCCATTTATTAAGATTAATATATTGTCATGAGAATCACGATTTAGATGGTTTTCAATGCCATCAAAATCATGCGAAATAAATACAAATATTATGACTAAAACCGTGGCATTTCTGGGAAGGAAAACTCGAACGAGTGTTTGTGCAATGAACCAGTATGGTGTGTCAACTGTCCAGTACAAGAACACTAACCACTCAGGGCACTGTCAAACCGATAGTCCCTCCTTCCTAAAATTCTAAGACGGGCAGCATAAAGAATTTGCAAGCCCCACAATAGGCCATTTACATGATGGCGTCATTTGACCACCACTTTCCAGAATGCTTTGCGGATTTTCTTTCTTATTAAAATTTGTTTAATCCCAAGAGAATAGCAAGACAATTGTTGCTAATGAACTGAACAAAAGAAAGAGTGCAGAGGATTCTGGTAGTGCTAATAAATGACACAATAATGCAAATGGCCTATTGGTGGTTCTTGCTTAGACACGCGACCAATCACGTCGCATCAGTATTCCTAGTGGAATTAAAATCTTGTCCCACAAACAACAACATGTTATCTGGCTTACAAAGTACTACGAAGATATATTAAGGAATAATTTTAGTTCATTTTCACAGGGCAGTAAAGAGTTGAAGCAATTTATAATAAGTTTTACGAGATAAAAGTTCTAAATTCCAAGATATTCCATATCAAACAATCAGTGTCGTTTACGCGGGCTTCCTGTGGTAAGCAGCCGATCAGACAATGGTCTCCTTGTGCCTTGTTTCCAGTCTTTTTTGGGCATAAAAACAAAATGGCCGACCTAGAAATGTGTTTTCACTCGAATTCCTGTAAGTGTGGATAAAATTTACCTCGA
>WUCR03006418.1:0-11368 GCA_009858155.3 Phymanthus crucifer
CCGAGATGGGGCCACTTTGATGTAGAAAATCGATTCAAAATCAAAATCCCCACCTTGTCCCAGGGTCCCCCCCTTGGACTTAACATTGATAGGTGCATAATCATTGATGCTGAATGTGCTATACACAGAAATCCATTGCTTCTGTGAAGTCATGAGACAAGTTATTAGAGCCCGTACCATCAAGCTCAAAGAGAGACAAGGGGAATTGTTCATTTTGAAGAGACGGTGACGCGCCATACAATGTAGGTGGTGGTGAAGTTCTATTCATATAAGTCACTTCCGTGGAAGTACCAGTAGGCGATGTCATTGTAGGAGAATTACTCAGATCCAGCCAGCTCAAGGTATCAGTTTTGTGTACATAATTACTAGGTATTGGTATACTACTGGACATTGGCATCAGGTGGTCTGTATCAGAATCTATTCTCATTGGCGATGCTGGACTCATTATAATAGAATCTAAATCAGCAAAACTGCCCTCAGTACTTGACTGCATACCGTGTTTGGAATTGACATTAGGATTATTATAATTTGTTAAACCTGTTACATCTTCACAGCTTCTTGACAATCTACCTTGAAATTGTTGGTTGTTGCTTGACGAGTTATGAATGCCCAGAAAGGTTGTGCTTGGAGATTTAGGGTTAGTAGTGTTGTAATGTAGTACAGGAGGCTGACCAAACCTTTGAGGAGACAGCTGATTGACAGGTGAATTGATGAGGACTTTGTTTGCAGTTGAATGAATGGGAGAACTGATAGAACTACCAACAGATGCTGTAACAAAACAAATCCCAATGTTAGATACCCTCTATTCTTATTCAATCTTGTTTCATTGCTTTGTGCCAATCATGACATAAGTCATAATAGGACAACAGAGGAGAGACAACAGACTACTGTTAATCTAACAGCAGATGAAAGTTTTCTATTACCTCCAAGAATTTCAAGAATTTCATCATTATCCAGACCCAAATCTGGCTTCATCATAGCCTATCAAATAAAGAAAAGACATTGGTATAAACAAAGAAGTATCATAATTGTATCTATCCTATTTAGTTGCAACTTCAAATCAACTTCTAAATTCCAATTTGATCTGGCGTCGAACACCTTGGTTATGAGCCTCTGGCTCGGGAGAATGAGCAATCACTCCCTGTGTAATCGACATAAAATAAATATGCAGTTGCAGTTGCCCTATTTCACAGAGATATCACAGCTTGTGCACATGGGCTGGAGTAATACTTTGTCTTGAACTAATTACATTATACTGTGTTATTTGTGTTGCTGCCATTCCATTCCCTCTGGTTAACCCTCTGGTTAATCCTTTGCATTAAAATACATTGTTTCTAAGACATAGTGAAATAGAGCAATACTACATTATGTAGCTATCAAAGGTGCTCACCCTTTGTAACTCCTGTGTAAACTCCCTGTCCTGTTGAGTATCCATTCCTAAATCCATTTCCTCAGCTTTGGCAGTAACACCTTGTTGCTGTGGCTGATAGATGTGTTCTTGACTTAATTTCCTTTGCATCTGAGCTGCCATGTGGGCCTCATAACTTGGTGGTGGGTTGACATGATCAAAGAACAGTTGTCCTGACGGAAGTGAGCATGACCGTCTATGGACAAATGGGTTTGCCGGTTCAGACATGGAACGCTGTTTCTCTGAATCTTGTCCCACTGCATGCATCATGATACTGCCATCTTCTTGCGCACATTCAGAATATGATCTTTGCATATTATCAGATTTTACTCTTGTTGCATGCTCCTGATGTACCTGTTGTATAGGTGGTGCAAACACATTGAGTGTGAGACAAGGAGAGCCATGAGATGGTGAAACAGCTTTGTTGTCATGTGTTAAATGTTTAATCCCTTGATTCCAGCCATTGGTATCCAGTTTATCCATATGACTCAGATCTGGTTCACTATGACTAGCTGCAATATTCAATTTATTGGCTTCTGCTTTCAAATGTAGTAGCCCCTGTGACTGTGCAGGTAAAATATTGTGCTGTTTTTGCTGCTCTACATTAGTAACAATGTTTGTGGTAACAGTTGGTATAGCCTGTGTCATAATAGGGCTTGCCTGATTAGTTGACATAGAATGTGAATGGAATGGTGCTTGGGTTCCACTGTTACTTGTTGGATGAGTAAACACCTGACCTGTACTCTGCTGGTGTGGCTGCTGACTGAAAAAACAGCTATCAGTAGTGTTCAGTTCTTTTTTGATTGGTGCTGTCAAGGTGGCTACTTGCTGTTGTTGATTTGCAACTGACACAGGCTGTTGAGGACTGCTTGTTGGCACACTAAACTGAATTGGTTTTGGTTGGATATTGGTTTGAGGATGAACATGTAACTGCTGCAATCGTGTTTGCAAGTTAAGGTACTGTAGATGCTGTAGCTGTTGCTGTACCTCTGGAGGGAGCTGCGTCTGTAATTTCTTGGAGTTTGCCATCAACTGCATTTGAACTTGCTGCAGTCTGGCTTCATGTGCTGGAAGAGAATTTGATCTCCCTAGCTTGGTGTGTTGACTGACTGTGGTAGGTGGTACACTAGTTACAGCGACTGGAGAACAAGATACCATACAATTGGCAACAGAACCTTGGCTATTCTCCACCAACTCCTTTGATGCATTATCTGAGGAATTTGTTCCTTGGTCACCAGAAAAAGACAAGGAAGCCTTTAACCTTTCTATTAAATCTGTCTTGGATCCTGAAACTGGTAAACCCCTTATCTTGAGTTCTTTTCTCATATCCACAACACGCATGTCTTCTATCTTTACTGGCTTTTCATTATCTACATTTTTGTTGTTATTGTTTGACATTTTGGCAGCATTTTCTGGTATGGATGGCATACTAACGAACTGAGGATAGTTCTGATACAATACTTGTAGTTGCAAGTACAGTTGTTGTTGCTGGAGCATAAGTGCATATGGTGAATCCATGGGCAGATTGCTCTTTTGTGTTTCACCATTTGGAGGTCTGTATTCATGATATTTGTACTTTTTAAACTTTGGCTTAAGTGACTTTTTCCTTGACCTTCCTTCTTTCCTTAAACTTTGTGATTCCTCAGCAGGCTTTCCATCCAAAGGGTGAGATCCTTGAGACAACGTTATATTGGTGTTTTGGTTAAGTAATTCTGCAACAGATGTTGGTGGTATAGTGATGGAGTTTCCATCTGGGGAAGGTTCAGGAGAGCCATCCAGTGACTCTGGAGAGATTGGTTCAAGCAGCTGTGATTTGGCTGTCTCTGTATAGTCTATATTTCCTTCCTGGATTGCCAATCCAACAGCAGTGCCTTGTTCTAAGATATTGTCCTTTACAAGCTCTAAAGGACCAGGTCTTATAGCAAGCCTTTCATTTAAGTCGTCTTCAAGCTTCTTTCGCTTGAGCTTCATCTGATTGGCCAATAGTGATGGGTCAATAGTCTGGGAGACATCTGTAAAACAAAATAATATTTTACCATAACTTACGAATTTCTGGTGTGCTGATTGGTTGATTTTTATCATCAATAATGGACAGACAGATAAATGTCAACATGGACCACGAGTGCTTATTCAGTTATTCTTTTGATTGTTCAAAGATGGCTATGCCTCATGGATCCACACTAATTTGACAATGTGATGATGTAATTTATCATCAATAAGAGGGCAGACACAAATATCTGCTGTCAATTTGTAAAAATTAAAGCACCCCTAACAGACCTACTGTAGGTCGCACAATACTAGATATTGTGAATGATTTTCAGGTGACTGCCAGAGCCAGAGCCAGAGCCAGATTCCATTTTATTTTATGCCTAAATTTGCACTAATAAACTTTGACATTTTTTCCTCTGGAAGGAAAGGAAAAATAAACCAAATAACAGAAAAAAACCATCATTACACAAAAGGCCTGTAAGAGAATAGAAAAAAATACCAGGAACTACTGATTTTGATCATACGGTAAACCAAAATAAAAGTGATGTATTGCATTTATCATTGACAGGTCACACACCGCCAATTATAACCCTGAGGCTCCTAAGAAAAAAATAAGAAGAAAAATAATGCCACAAATATTAAGATTGGAAAATGCTAAGAATAAAATGGTAACATTAAACTGGCATACAATGTATGTTAAAATCCAAAAACAATCAACATAAAAGGAATGAATACACTGTGAAGGCTTTAGTGGACCATACATTTCTTCCAGCATGAGGCAAAACAGATAAATAATGCAAATTAACTGTATTCATTACTATATCATTTTCTAATAATGTCACCTGTAATAATGTATTTGAAGTTAACAATCAGAAAAGTCTTTATTTGCTAACTGTTACTTTCACTTACACATAATTCAACCATATTTACAAGGATTTTTCACATGAACACCGTAGTTACAAGTTTCCTATTCAAATTTGCTTTTTTTTACTGCCGCCAGTCAAAAATATAAAAGGTACCGACTGATTATCATCATTGATTGACGGAGGAGAAAACACAATTTTGCATGTTGGTATTAGAACTTCACTGTCAGCGTAATTATGAAAATCGCAGTAAAAGGCTTGTGAATTTAGAGCTATCTACTTTTGACTATAGTTATTTCTGAAGTAAATTCACTATTCATGGTTGTTAAGGTTTCTCTATAAAGAAATGACATTCAACACCAGCAGGAGGGGAAGGGGAAGGGGAAGGAAACATTAAAGGAAATAATGTGCCCATGAAACCAGAAGTAACTTTTCAATTAAAATATAACAAAACAACTCATAGAATTACTTCCTACTGAATATTACACAGCACTGATACTGCAGTTTATTAATAAGTATAACCTAAAAGGGTGTTATGAATTCTAAAAAAAGAAAGTGAAACGCGTTTTTGAGGCTTCCAGTTCAAAACCAGCGACACTTAATCGAAATCAACAGCCAGTATCTGTAACTCATTGAGGAAGACAACATGCTTTAGATTAATAACGAACCCGGTCAATAACAACAGTTATTTTTAATGACGACCGAAAAACTGGCGCACTATCTCTAGTCTTTTGGAAATCATAGCAGTCATCACTAACTAAGTGAAGGAATGTTCCACCAAAACAGACCATGTATTGTTACAAACAAACCGTGCGTGAGATTTGATCGAAAACACGAGACACCAACCAAATATATTATTTTTGTTTTGATTCTTGACTGACTGACTGACTTTCCATCTCAATTGCCATACCCAATTCATTTTGGAGACAAAAGATTTTTAATTTCTTTGATAGATGAATTATCGTGACGTACGAATGGTGTATAAATAAAAGTGTAAGCTATCGATTGACAGCCAGCCATGTTTTGCATCAAAATCACAAAACAGACTTACCGTTTAAAATATGCCTCTGAACCAGCTGAGCTCTGTTAGGACGGATTCTTATCTTCTTTTGTAGGTAATCCCCTGTCTGAGGAAAAAAAGGAAAGGTGTGAGAATGGGGCAAAAAACCTGATGAATAACGTCAAAGTTGGACAATATTTTTTGAAAGGTCACCCATAACATTGTGAATGATTCCATACCTTAGCTCGCTCTAATTTGGTCTTCTGGGACAACAATGAAGGAGCAGTAGCCAAAGCTATGGAATGGAAAAGCAAGAACATGACCTGTCTTCCTCTGTCAATATGGGGGAATGATAAAGACTGTACTACTCACCTGGCATGATGCCTTGCTCGATCAGTTGTTCGCGAGGTGTTCGCTGTTGAAGTTTCCTTTCCAAAGCTAAAGAAAATTATCAAATGCAAAATTAGAAATTAAACCTAAGAACTTAAAGTGAAAACCAATACTAAAAATTAAGTGTTGAGTTCTAAGAATGTATGTAAAAGTGTTTAAAAAACAAGGACAGTTTTGTTTAGTTTTGTGCATAGGACTGCAGAAGCTCTATCTTGCCTTGTCGGTAATTCATAAGCTGTTGGTGGCTTACAGCCGAAGCTATTTCGCAACTGGCAGCCCTAGACATGCTGTTATCATTTTCACCCTGCAAATCCATCTTGTTCTGGATTTCTAACCCTGAATCTTTGGGTCTAGAAATATTTTTCGTTGAATAAATGGTTTAATATTTGCTCATGATCCACTCGCCTTGACTCTTCGCAGGGCATGGCGGACACTAACCACACTTCCCCGGATGTCAATGACGTCATTTTCGCTATTAAATACGCCGCTCTCATTGGTCTGACGGGCTTACATTCAAATGGCTTTTTTAAATTCCATTTTCTTATAATATCGATGGATATCGCTGTGGGTTGTGTGAAGGCTTGCCCCGGAAATGTATATCAATGGAATATATTTATATTGATGCCGAATGGACATCAAGAAGTATGGACCATGAATTTCTGTAAATAAACTTGCATGTGACTTTTGCGCTTGCTTCGGAGACCTACTGGCTCCCGGTGGCTTAGTACAATTTAGTACATGCTGTGGTAGGAGTTTATTCAGTTGTTGTCAAAAAAACGTTTCGGAAAAATAAAAACATTGTCGATGTTGTTTTATAAATGTGGTTACTATTTCTTCCATAACAAGCAACATGTTTAACAAATATATACTAAATTTAGAATGAAAATATTTTGAAAAAAATATAAAGTGCATTAATGATATCAATATTCGCCCAAAGTGCAAATAATCAAGAGGGGCTGTAATCCCTGACCTTAATGCTCCTGCAAAGTACGTTTGTACACCAGTTGATCTTACTGGTGTTACATGTCGTAAAAGAGGACGTAGCATGACATTGAATTGCTGTTGCTAGAGGACAGAGTGTTTGTATATATCTTTGCCGACCACTGGATAAAATGAAAGAGAAAAATGCTGCTACGCTGGTAAATTGGTACTGAATGAAACAAAACCGTTTCGAAAAGTTTATGATTTTTTCACTAGGTAGTTTTCAAGGTGCTATGTATTATTTGCTTTATGTAGCCAGACTGCACCATCACGCCGTGCAACAACAACGGTGTGGTCGGGCTTGGCGGTTAGGGTTGTTAACAGAGGGATACCAGCCGTTTTCAACCAGGAACTTTCAAAAGAGATAAGTAAATGATATTTGTACGTTGGTTTCTGTATAATGAATCATCGTCAAGATGTTGCAGTAGCATGAAATGAAACAAGAGACAATGATTACGAAGTACACGAAACTAAAAAATATTTGATGAAGATTTTTTTAAACAAATTTATTAAATAATGTCACAACTTACTGTAATTTGAATACGGCAGGGTATGCACCCGGAAAGATAAAGAATAATTGATTCTTATCGTTTGTTTATTTACTAATTTCCCAGTTTGTATCGCAAGTACGGCCTATTGCTACAAATAGGCAAGGCCACCGCAACAGCATCAGCCAATAATTTCAGTGGGAGTACCCAGCTAGTGTTAGTCTCCTTTGCACGAGGCATATGGCCCAGTCATCATTTAGTATTTTGGTATTGTAAAATAAAAAGAAAGAACGCAACAAAACATCATTTACCGTCTTTGACTGGCTGGGTTTTGTCGTCGTTCTTCAAGCTGAACGTGGACGTGAATACAGTTCCCTTGTCAGTCTTGTCAGTGGTCCATGCTTCATTATGCCGCATTTCTGTCAATAAATCATCAAGTTGTCGTTACTGCCCCCTGTAACTCCAAATCTCATCTTAAACTCCTAAATGGTTTTGCAGGCCCCAGATTAACTCCTGTTCTCCCCAGTATATGTATCATGTCCATTTGTACTTAAATTTTGATTGATTCAGATCAATCTTTCGTGCAAACTGTACATAGGACTTTTGAAATTGTTTTGAGTAATTTGTGCATAATTAGTAAATGCGTACAACGAAGAATACAATACGCTGTTTCACAAAAAAGCTACAATAAACGTGTATGCAGGAACCTATTTCACTTGTACTTGAATAAAGATTGTACAGATATCATATAGTTAAATTTCTTTACTTGGATTGTTCTGTAATTTTTTTCCAATATCAATCTTTGGTTTGAGGATAGTATTGCCCGGCGTCACTGCTGTTCCTTTCGTGCAGCGATGAGAATTAGAAACAATAAAATGATTCATTCAACTGTACAAAAATGTACATCATAGTTAATACACAATCAAGTCCCTGTTAGATAGTGATTCCAAGATGACAATAATTTCACGTACCAGTATAGAAGCCGTCTTGATCTCCCGTCATGGAAGGTCAAACATGAAATGGCTGTCTGTAAGCAAACAGAAGGTCAACCGTCGTAAGGGCCTTCTACGTGTAGTTTAGGTGGTTGAAGGTAACTTTACTATAGTATATTTACGGAGAAGGGATTTGAACAGAAAAACCCTGAAGCACTGAACTGATCCAGCTAACGAAAGACCCCATAACCATTAGCTACATTGGTAAACCATTATCTTATTAGAATGTACATGAATAGTATGTTGCGTGACAGGCCGGTAAAGGAACAATTTCAAAAAACATCTTGTAATAAGCTTCATGATACGTCGATATCTTACCTTCTTGCTCTTCAGAAGTAAGAGTTAGGAAATTGCACGCTCTTGTAAAATCAAGCGATGGCAAAAGTTTTAAGCTAGATGAGCAGATACGATCAAGTTGGCCTCGTTTTGAGACTAGCCGGTGTGGGCCTGATGGGATTGGTCGCGTATCAGCTGTAGACGCATTACAGCGATTTGCATAATACAAAGTTATGCCTTTATGATTTTGAAATCATTGGTTCTTTCATTAACCATTTCAATGATTATTTTTGCTGGTATTTCACATTCAGTTAGCCAATTAGTCATGGGTCAAGAAGCATGAGAACTGTCTTCAAGAATAAGAACAATCTAGTATTGTCACCGATAAGCCGTGACAATCACAGGCTATTTCGTAAGACACATAGAGATCACAGAAAAGCTTGGTAAAATACAAGATAAAAAGCTTATTAAAAATACTTTGAAAGAACTAAAAAAGAAGTGCTTACTTTTCTTTATCTGGCTCTACTCTTGTCGATTAGTCTTTCAGTATTTTTGTTCTTTTACGTTCCTTTTTCACTGCCCTAAGATGAGGTGCTGAATCAAAATTCTAAACTGATTTAGGGAAAGAGAGAGTCAAAGCTCTGAAGTGTTTTTAACTCTAAACCGCGTAATCAAGTGTCATGATTTTGGAGTTAAAAAAAACCTTTCCCTAGGGTTTTCCCCTGCAGCTCACGCGACCTAACATAGGTAGTTATGACCCAACCCACAAGCACTCCGCGCAGAACCGGATTTTATTCGAAGAGTGACCGGAAGGTAGCCAACCTATATTTGGTAATTTCATGGCATTTTGCTCACTGTTTCAGGGTTGGCAGTGTGTCGATCAATCCCCATGCTATTCAAAAAACAAGGGGAGCAAAAACAGAGAAGTCGTTAGAAATGCCACCACCTATCACTGGTGAATGTCCTTCACCCTCGAAAAGGATATATGGGCAGGGCACAAGGACCACGTGACATCCATGTCCTCCCTCTGCCTAGTGACGTATGAGATGGATCTCTCTACCTGGAATATCATACGGAATAACCGAACATTGCTCTAGAAGACTTCTACAATCGGTTACTGTGCAGCCAATGATTTCTTCAGTGAAACTGTGCCTGTGGGATGGAAAACATCATGGCAGGACTGGAGCGCCATATCACAGCACAACACGCCAAGTCGTCACAGTGTGAAAGGGCCATGCCAGATTCAAATTTCCTGTCATCACTTTTGTGATCTAAATGATCATCGCCATAAAGTTCGCAAATGCCAACAAGCTCAAACATCTCATTGTATGTGACGTAATAATAAAAAGGCATGAGGTTGTCATGTGACATAAGGACTGAACTAAACGTCGTATATGACTGATAACATCACAGAACATGGTCCCAATTCTCGTTTTGTAACCAACAAATATTAAAAGACACCGAATAAAATCTGTGTAAAACATAAGACCTCGTGTCCTTGGTTTGTTTGTTGGTCATTTTACAGAAGAGCAGCAAGTGAACTTATGGAAGTGGTGTTGATCTTACTGACAGCATATCATGAGCGACACGGAGCCGTTTGGTTATATCCAGAAATAAAGAAATGACAGACAAATTGCACAGAAACAAAGTAGGAAGAAAGTTTTTATTTACAGCGTAGGTTTCGTTTCGTTTTCGTTTTCTTTGTCATAGAAAACGTCACGTTTCTGGAACAATAAACATTAAATGTCACGCAATTCTTTAGCCATGTAGGCTAATGTTGACATTTGATACTGGTAAAACAAGTTATCAAGATTTGCTGCCTCAAAGCGCGAGATCGCCGAAAAATGAACTCCATTATTTGATTAATATCAACTTAATGTGTGGAAAACTTCGAATCATAGAACAAAGGATCTGTTCAAGGTAGGAGCCAAATAATTTCCTCTCTTTTTAGGGACTTTAATGTCTAGTTTTCTTTTATAACCTTTATACTATGTTAATGTGAGGACTTTCTTTTACTGTCAGCGTTGAATGAATTAAAGCTTAGGTATTCAGAAGTACATTTCTCTTGTTATATTCTATGTACCACTAGTTGACTGCTTCTCTCAAACCTCGGATTTGCTGGCTAAGATAGCCTTGACAGGCCGGAAAGGTCGCAACAGTAATCTGTTGTCCCTCTACATGCTTGACCAATGAAGTTGATCAGGAAAGTGTGACATGCATGTAGCCATAATGCTGAAATCAGGATTAAAACTGGCAAATCAATATATGGAGCTCGTGGCGCTTTTGATTTCAAAGAGCTTTTCCCACGCGACAATTATAGTGAGTTATAAATGGCAGTCTGGGGAGGAGAGCACCAACGGTTCAACAACATTACTGTTTTTGTAGTCATTGATAGCTGTAGTGCAAACGCATTGTTGTTTAGTCTTTCAGGCCAGAAAGATTTTCTTCGTACTGTGAAACACACGATATCGTGTGCCATGAAAAACGATGTATTTGAAAACGAGATATCCCTTTAAATGTTTAAAAATTCATAAATATTTAACTGGATAGATATGGCAAACGGTTGTGTTTGGTCATTTAAGGCAGGAAACCTTACAGGCTGTTCACATTCATGTCAAAAAAAAATATTACGAAGCAGCTTTTTTAAAATGAAATAAATCCAGCTTTGATTTTCTCCTTCGTACCCACTTTAATTTCCACTCAGTACTTCTTTCCTTCCTTCATCCTGCCATCACATAATGCTCTACAGGATAATGCACCTATAAATGTCTTGCCCCAACAGAATGCAGGCATAGACAGGCTAATGAAAATGACATTTATTGACACAAGATCGGCATGGATTTATTCATGTTATAACCACTAAATGAAAAATGTCAATAGTGGTATAGTGGTGATAGGGAGTCTAGTGATGGTAAGGTATAGTGGTGATAGGGAGTCTAGTGATGGTAAGGTATAGTAGTGATAGGGAGTCTAGTGATGGT
>WUCR03006418.1:11468-22040 GCA_009858155.3 Phymanthus crucifer
AGGTATAGTGGTGATAGGGAGTCTAGTGATGGTAAGGTATAGTAGTGATAGGGAGTCTAGTGATGGTAAGGTATAGTAGTGATAGGGAGTCTAGTGATGGTAAGGTATAGTGGTGATAAGGAGTCTAGTGATGGTAAGGTATAGTGGTGATAAGGAGTCTAGTGAACAAACAACATATTCTTTCATGTGGTAATATTTCTTTAAATTTTTCCCATCAGTTTCACAGATCTTATTTCCATGGGAGTTGTTTCACATCCACTATCATGTTATCATACAGCAACAGGACAACTTTATCTCCCAAAGGCAAAGGTGAAGATATGGGAAGTAAGAGCTATGGTTACATAGTTGGTACTGGTGTGGTATTATTGACCATCATGCTAATTGTGGCATTGGTTTTCATGTATCGAATGTATCGCAAGTGTTCAGGGCCGCTGTGGATAACTAAGGTTTGTTTCTTGTTTTGTGTAGACTGTGGTATTAAGATGTCAAGTAATTGTTACACATGGTATTATTGGGTATCCCTACTGATTGCTTGAAATTTTGCATAATTCATAGTCAAGACATTATTATGTCCTCGGATATTTGCCAGTTGTGTTCTTAAACCATTTCAAGTGTATGAAATTCCCTTTTTGTATTATCCAGATATGATAAAAAAAATAAGACTTTGAATAACTAACAGGTGGTAATTTCCCCTGGATGTCAAATTTTGTCATTGAAACTGCATATATTTGAAAGTATTACTTTAAATAAAGTGGTTAAGATTGATGTTATCAGCAAAATAATGTTATTGAACCAATGATATGCATAAGTCATTGATGTACCATGAACAATCAATCTGTACTGCCTGCTTTAGTGTTATATGATAGTCGGTGGTGAAATACCACCAGAATGATTCATTTGGCATGAATGGGATTTTCTTTTCCCATTGTCATTTTCCCCATGGTGAGTATTATATTCTCTTCTTCCATTCACTATGTTGTGATCAATGCTCTCACAATTGATTTTGTGGTAAATACGTTTGCAAGATTTGCTTCCAATCGTTTGAACATCCGATCGCTAGTTTTTCATTTCTCTGTTATCCAGGCTTAAATGAAAAAGATGAAGGTATCTTGTCTATCTTTATGGTATTCGTAATTAGATCTTTGCAGGAGATGGGGTTGAACTTCAATTTGTATACAATGAAATTCGTGTGCTGAAAGTTGTGGTTCCTTATCAACCAAGATCGGTAGTGTTGTTTATATGAGAGAATAATCTGCCTGATGTGACGGTTAATAGTCTGTATTATATAGGCACCTTTATATATAGTACTTTAACGTCAGTAATATAGGTTTTGAAAGAAGGGATTTTGTGGCCTATATCTATGTACTTTAATTATAATTGATGAGGTTTTGTCTAATCTTGATTCTCAGTTACGTTTTGATTGATTTTCAGCAAGCCTAATCTAGAATAATCACTTCAAAAGGATGTTATTTATTGCTTCGCGCGCGCATACGAATGACGCCAACAAAAGGCAGAGAATTAACCGATTTTGCGCTTTTCAATTCACTATCTAGTAGGGCTGTATTCATGTATTCTATCATTATTTTATGCTTAGTTTCGTGTACAAGATCCTTATTGCTCGATGACGAATGATGAATCGAGTCGAAGAGAAGACCGTTTCATTCTTGGGTTTTCAAACCCGATAATGCAGAGTGCCTCAGACCTCGGAGATAGTCAAGATGGTGGCGGAATCAAAGTCCTGGGATATAAACCATTAGATACAGAAAAACAGCCTGGAAGAAAAGGTGGGATGCTTGACACTTTCTAACTTTGATATTGCGGTTTTAAACCGAAAAGATAGTTAAAAAGTATGCTCAAAATGAAGAATGTCTTTTTTTCGTTTAGTTTGCTGTCAATGACGCCATTAAAAGTGGTGATACTGCCTTGATAACATTTGCTTAACTCATAGTCTAAACAATCCTTTCCTTCACATGCTGCACATGCTCAATACGAACTAGCATAACTGCCTTTTTCTTTTCTTTTGCGACAAAGAGGACAACCACGAACAATATAAGTTTCTATTTCCAAGAGAAAAGCTCGTTTTTGGACCAGAAATCGGTACTGGATGGTTCGGCCAGGTAACGTTATTATTACTGTGAATAGAAATAATCACGATGGATAACCATGTGTGTTTTGCTCAAAAAATACAAACTGAACAAACTGACTTGCAGGTGTATGAAGGAGAAGCTCTAAGGATTGTGCCTGGATTGAGAAAGACTAGGGTCATCATCAAGGTACTTGATTCAACAAGCCCCCTTGTAAAAAAACGAGAACTCATCATTTGTTGATGCATTCTTTGTAGAAACTCAAGGAGGAGAGTACCTCCCAACTAAGAAGTCGTTTTCTCCAAGAAACGGAGATGCTTCGGTAAGTTTTAACAATGAACTTCTGCGTGTCAGACAGTAAAGTGATCTAGGTTTATTCTTTGTTACCTTAACAGATCCTGGAACCACAAGAATGTGTTGGGTATCATTGGTAAAGCAACTGAAAAAGAACCATTCCTTGTTTTGTTTGAGCGCAGTCCTATGGTGAGTGGACATCTATACTTTTATTTGATCTATCTGATTTCTAACAGCTTCTGATTTTTGTTTTGTTTTTCAGGACAATCTAAAAGAGTTTTTGATATCCCATAGACACGATGCCGAATCACTGAAGACCAAAGGCGTTCCTTTGAATATGGCCATCGATATCGCTGCTGGACTCCAATACCTGCATTCGAATTCTTTCTTTCACAGGTAATGAATTTTAATGATCAGAAAAGAATGTTCTTATGAAGTGACGTTTTGCTGCATTTTACAGTGATCTTGCTGCAAGAAATTGTGTAGTTGATGCAGACTTATCCGTTAAAATAGGCGACTATGGGATTTCCCGATATCTGTACAAGGTAAGCTGTTATGCTCGCTCTCTTTTACCAACGGAAGCCTACGTGCGCATAGCAAACGTTGTGGTACCGGTATATCTGTGAGGTAACCTTGCATGCGCGCGCATGACGTGGTTCTTAATGACGCAGGTATGTGCGCGCAAGTGCGAGAACCTATGCGTGCATGAAGAGGAAATTCATGTGCGAGCATCGTATAGGTTGTAGATATGTTCTATTCTCTTATCTAGAATGACTATCACAAAGACCGAAACTCAAGTCACGAATCTGTACCTATAAGATGGCTTGATCCCGAGAGTGTATCCTCCCTTAAGGACAGCCGACTCACGGTTCAGTCTCCCACAGCAATCAACAACGTTTGGTAAGCTCTTCCCTGTAAAGTAAGATTGGAAAAAAAATGAGAAAACAATGTTGGCTTATGTTGTGTCAGGTCTTACGGAGTCACGGTATGGGAAATAATAGAGCTTGGTCGACAGCCATATGAAGAACTAACTGACGAAGAAGTCATACAAAGTGTTATTATAGATCAGCTTTATCAGTTACCTGAACCAAAAGAAACTGGGATCCTAGCCAATCAGCTGTATGAAGCGATGCGATGGTGTTGGATAGAGGCGTCAAGGCGGCCGTCCATCCAAGATATGATGACATATCTAACAGCATTCAAAGAAAACTGCTCCTTTTCGAATACCATGAGAAACGAACCCAGCGATGACGTGTACACAACCAATGCAGCGAATGATAGTAATACGGTTGTACGTTCCGATTGGCAAATGAAGGAAACAGGTACTGATATTGATATAACAGAAATACGTGACTCTGCTTTTATACCAGTAACAGAAATAAACTCAATAGAACAAGAGGTACAGGATACTGAAATGATACCAGAAAATAAGCAAAAAGATGTGGACAGCGAAGCTGGTATGACGAGGCCAGGAACAAGTAAGGCGGAGAGTGAGTGTGAACTTCCCCAGCCTCCCCCAGTCACATATATCGGGGACCCGTCCGAAGAACTTACCGAATACGGGAGAATAGCTGATGGTACACAGGAAGTGATGGATCCAGTTGAAGCAAGATATTCAGGCTCGGATCCAAGTGTTGTCGTGGACAACTGCACCAGTGGATATGTGGTACTGCCTGGGGAACTTGTTCGACGAAAGAGTTCCTTAAGAAGGGAGAATACTAAGGTTCGTGCACATTGTTTCCTTTTGTGATCATATTTCTCATACAAGTAAATATAACGCATTCAATCCGGTGTAAAACTGTTAAGGTTGCCGTTAGAGTTGCATAACGCATTGCATAACAAAAACAGTAGAGCTACTTTATTTAAATATTGTGCATTGATTATTAAACATTTCCATGGTTGTTTGTTATTGCAGTCGAGGGGTCAGTCCGTTCATTTCCCCGCCAATATTCTTGACCTAAGGGTAGTTCATCGTTATCACAAAGAGGAGGAGGAAGAAGAAGAAGAAGAAGAAGAAGATGGACATGTTTTATCCCATGGCATTATTTTAACTGATGACGTAACTGATAAACCTGGGGATAGGCAAGATAGCAGACCTGCTGACCTTCTAATCACCGGCCAAGCAAGCCAAGATAACGTCACGAGTAGTTATCTCGAAAGACCTATGTCTCCTGTAGAAAAGAAGATCAAGAAAGCTTCGCGTAGGAGAAAATTAGATCAACATTCAGATGAGTGGCTCTTTTCTCTTGATCACTAAGAGAGATCAAAACATGGCAATACTTACCACATCAAGATAGGATGCTAATATGTTTGGCATTAAAAACGATTCTTTTGGTCGTGTTTTTGTAAGCATTACATGGGAGAAGTAGTGTGTAGTGAAGTGCACAGAGATTAAAACAATGTCCTTTTATGAGAGATTACATGTAATATATATTGAAAAATTATGAGATTATATTTCGAAAATATCGAAAATGCAAAATAAATATGAAATCCTGAAAGTTTTGTGCGTCATTCCTCTCCGCCTATTCTACATTATAGGCAGAGTTCCTGGGTGAATGACGTACTGCATGATATGCAACATACTTAGCAAGTACACTATACTAGCAAACCTTAGATGCACAGTAGAGGAAGGGTCACGATATAGTTGGCTTTGCATTATTCATTATTCTTAAGCAGTAATGTAGTTGGTTAATATTTACAGGAAATATCTGCATTCTGGAACCATTCATTTCGATTCAACGTACACTTAAATACTACAATTTTAGCTCGTATGCCAAAGACATGGATGATCATCACTAACAATATTTCTGGTCCAGCCAATAGTTTTATGAGTTCATACAATGGCGGATCCAAGATTGGAAGGGGGGGGTGCATTCTGTGGAGCCTCGGTACAACGTTGACAAAGGGTTCTCTTGTATATTTCAAACAATCAAAAGTGCACCAAATGAACCCCCCCTGGATCCGCCACAGTCATATCTGGGTCCCGGGGGGGGACTCCTGCCAGAACCCCCGGGTCTGGGTCATGGTGACAGCATCCTCCACAGTAGGGTTTGCCCACACAACCTTCGGTTTATCTCGGCCAAAGCCAACGAAAATCGTAACGTTTTTTGTGGTGAGAATCTTGGAGATGTTGATTGACGTTCAGACGTCAGTTTCATGGCAGATGACAAGTTTTCTTTGAGGATTTGAACGCGTTTAGTATTTCTGTTCGATTCTTTCTTTTCAAAGTTGGAGGAACGTTTTGTTTTGGTTCCATGCCGTGTGGATAGAGGACTGGTACGGAATACAAGGTTCTTTTTCTGTGAGAAACAAAGCTAACATGAGTACTCGAGTACCAAGCTAGTTTTGATGAGTACGACAGGTTACCTTGGGGCTGGTATCCAGCTTCACAGCATTCACTTGTCTTTCACTGAGACCACGTGACTGGCGTCTCATGCCAACTCGATACCCTAAGGCGGGACATTGAACAATCTCATGAATTATTGAATCTGGATCTAATGGTCTGGTGAATATTCATGGAATAATTAGGAATTAGATGTACGACTACCTCGGACCAACTTGTATGTAAAACAAAACAAAGCAGGTAAAACTTCACCTGAATACCGCTTGCCACAAATACGTCTGGACTCAGGCGAGAAAACATGGCCACATGAACAAATCTTGTTGGAGGAGGGGACCTGCAAACGAGAAACGTAAGAGAGAACATGGTAGTGTCAGGGACTGTAATTATTACAAACTGAATGCGGATAGAAAGACAAGAAAAGGAAATAAAATCGGGAAGTTGACGTAATGTGATGGCAACCGATAAAACCCGATGATTCCAACTTTCGTTCTTATTTCACTTGAATCCCTCCGATTATAATATTCAATATTAGTCTCTTTGTGGCAGGGATGGGAAAATGGGAGGAATGCTAAGTAGGATGAGCCATAACGGTTCAACAACAGTTCAGTCGCCGTTGGACCCAAGTGATGTCGGAAGCCATGAAATATGTTCAGTTGACTTCTAACGTATGTCGGTACAAAAAATATGAACTGTCAGGCAGCTCAACTTTAGTTCCTTTTGTTTTTGGTGTATCACAGCTATCAGAAATCTTCGTTATCGAATGATATGTAGTGTAATGCCAAGTTGCATCTAGGCGGCAGGACTTGACTACACTAAGTCCTGGCTAGCAACCGATGAAGAAAGTTCTAGAATCCATCAATTAAGAAGAGGTCTGCTGTCTTTGTATACAAATGCACTGGATCGAGAAGAGTTATTTCACGCGCTTCCCTTCTAATGCGTAATACGTTGTTACGTTATCTGCATTTTCTGAGGCCTGCGAGGCTATTTTTACTTCCAGTGCCAAACAACTATAACAGTAACGATGTCATGGCCATGCTACTGCTGGTGAGGTCAGTTTTGCTCGTACAGTCAAAATGATGTATCATCAATTTAGATGGTTTTCTATCGACAGACTTATAACAGATGATCTAATACTACACGACGTCATAACACCGTGCTGCCTCATGTGTATGACTTAACACAAAACTACCACTGACCTACTAAGTCACGGGCATCTTGTCAAATCAAATTTGCAGTGTTTTCCTCAAGGAAGCAATGTCATCTTTGAGATATTTTTCTTGACTCACCTTTGAATTGCAGACGATGCAAAGCTTAAGCATTCTGCAGTTTTTGTCGATATGGTGAATGGTTTTATTATTGTTTTAGCGCCGTCTTAGTATGCTCTCCTTACAGCAGCATTTCGAGCGGATGAAGTTCGTTGAAATACAAAAGGCGCCTTTTTTGGCTGCGATCCAGAAGCGTATCGTTTATCTACATAACAATAAAACCATTGTTTTGGAAAACCAATCAGAGCACGGTTTGTGGGTAATACTGTTTACTTATTCATCGATATATCGGGAATATGCTAATTGCTGTCGGTTCGTAGAACTATGACGTCCATGTTATGGAAAGGGAAACTGTATCAGGGACAGAGTATGATAGTAAAGTGCAAAATCATTCTTTTCCATATCAGTAGAAGAATCAGTCACGCCAGTATTCCCACCAGAATACGATTTCAACAAAATTGAAGACTGACAGTTTCAACGATGATAACAGTTTTCGTGGGATTCAGGGGCTTGCAAACTTTAAGCTTAATTTTATTTTTTTGGACGTACATCAATCAAAGGTGTACAAACCAAAGGACGATGACTGTGTACTGCATTGTTGTCAGTTGGCAACTACTCCACGACAACATTTCATGAACTTATTTCCCTTTTGGTTTCACTGCTGTCCGCTAACTTGAAATAGATCACGTCCGTACGATTAAGGCGCGTTAAACCTTACATTAAGATGGTCGTTTCTCATATTGGATTTGATATGAGTAAGAGTTGATGAATAAACCCTAACCCTAACCAGATGAAGAAAGACTGTTGTTGATGGTCTTTTCATGAAGGTCACTATGATCGTCCAGCCACCTACCCACCCACCCATACTAAGCCAAATTGGTGTTAATTGTCATTGATACCCCTTTGCACTCTAAAGCCTATAAGTGGGATGAGGTGCCTAAACCATTAATGGATTATTATTTTGAATATGTTCAGTGCTGGCTGATTTGGGTGTCATTTGAAAGACTGAGCAGACGACAGCAACATACATCACACCGACTCCTTACAAACGTTACTTCCTATATATAAGTTCATTTCAGAAAGAATGAAAAGGTTCTTGTGTTGTAAGTACTGTGGGGTAAGCTAGGTGTCCTTTGGCTGTATTAAGATGAGGCAAATCTTGATATGGGCTTTTGGGACTGAGCACTCTCTGCAAGTAAGTAGGCTTTGCGGTCCAGTTGGCCGATAGCTTAAAGAATAAGCATTTCAATCACAGAGGATGCTGTACTTTGCCGTTCACAACAGCTCATCTTATTATCGATGTCCAGTTTCTTGGTCATATAGAAAAGGTGGGGTTAGGCCAGCAATCCTGCTAATCACATAATATGAGGTGTCATCTTTCATACTAGTGATACCTTATACTAAACCTGGGTGACAGAGGCTCCTCAACATTTTTCGAGGAGCGAAAGAAGCGACAGAGAGAACAAGCCCCTCTGGACCTCAGGGTACCATAAACTAACACCAGACAGCCTCGGAAGGCTGAAGGCTAAGCTAATAATAATAGGACATATGTAGCATTACTGAAATTCTTTAGAATATTTTCTAGCCATATTTCAAGCACAAGACGCTAAGTTCTCCTTCAATGTCATCCACAGTAGTGTTGTCCTCATTTTGAAGCAGATTCATAACTTCAGCAAACTGTGGGCTGCATTTCGCTTGACACAAAGAAATGGTTTCTTTATCTTTGATTGTTGGAAGCGGTTCACTTTTCTTTCGTTTTGCTTTGGGTGGTGTGTTTAGTTTATTGTTCCCGCGGTACCATTTCAGGGCCAAAGACCTGGCCTTCACGATAGAATAGATGGAGCCGCTCTTATCACCAGAAGGGTTTGATTTGACGAGTCTAGCTGATGCAGTTTCTTCTCTCGACAAGCTTACTGCTGGTGCTTTCAAGTTAGAATGAGCGATCGAATGGCGGTGAGTATTAAATCCTTTACCGGTGACTTTACTTGTATCTCCTACAGACTTCCCTGAAAATGAAACCGTTTGATGTGCAGCATGTATACGAGGCCTTGTTTTGTTTGGACTCGTGAACTCAAAGGACCTTGTTTGTCGAACAGGACCATGCTTTCCTCTAGCCTGGCTACTGCTCGTAATGGTAGAACTGTTTTTCAGTTGTGCGCCACCAATGCTAGGAACTGTTTGGCTTCTTTGTCGTCGAATTATTGGTCTTTCCGCCATTGTATATTGTAGAATAACGACATTTGCATGATGTTTCTTTAACTCTGCTAAGGGATCACACACAGTAAACACACGTCTAGTTGACATTCTGTTTCAAGCGGCTATGTCACAAGCTCATTTTCCATAACGTCAATGGATTTCGCCAGTTGAGATTTACTTGTTTGCGTTTGCTTAATGAAAATTCTTTGTGAGTGGCATCCAGCGCTGCATATGTGAGATTTGTGATCGTCGGCAAAACAGGTTATGAAGATCCGTAATAGTACTATTAGAGCTCTGTGAATAGACTGAAATTGCTAAGATCTTCTTTTTATTGTAATTAGTGTCAAAATGTACATACAGATGGCTTTGTTAGTGTCAGCACTAGTATGTCACGCCTCCATGATCCGATAATAGCCTTGTACTTTTACAAGCGTATTGTACGTAAAGATATCATATATATATACACCTGTTTCAAAAAGGTTGTCCTCAGATTTACTGAATACTGCATACCAAGACCGCAATGCATCATTGCTGACAATGAACCTCAGACACGTGCAAACAACACGTTTTGATTGTCTAAACTTTGGTTTAGTTGTGGGAAATTACTGTGAAACGTTCTATTTGTTTATTTTCATCTAATTATTGATAATATAAAATATCTATTAATTATAAAAAAAGAAATGTTCATGTGCAGTGAATCGAATGCCTATATTAAGAGAATACGATGAATTCATAAAATTGAGAAATTAGCAGAGTGATCGTAGTAGTGTCAATATTATACCTGTGGGAAAGTTATTCAGAGAAATTGTAGTATATTTTCAAAGGTAATGCTCTTAATTTTCCAAAAAATATTTTCATCCACTCCTGGAATAATATAGAGGTTGAAAATCTCAAAGCCAAAAAAAAAAATAACTGATTGAGAACATCGCACCACTGAGTATAATTTTCCTCTTACATAGACATCTTTTGTATGGTTTAATTAGCAGTAGCCACATGCACACATGTCTTATATCTGAAAAACGATGTACAATTTATATTTTCTGGAAATGATATAGCCAAAAATTTGACGTTATGAATTTTTCGCCGAGAAATTGTTTTGGCTTAATTTTCGATATAAAGTTGTTGGCCTGCTTGTGCTTAAACGTGAATATTTTGAAAACTTCGGGACACCCCTTTTTTCTTTGCATTTGTTTGAAATCAGCATTCAATTTAAGTTAAGGTCGTGGTTTAAGTACTTTTTCTATGATAGCCAGCCTCCTTCATAAAATCATTATTTTAGTGCAGATCAGAGCTCTTGTTTGAAATCTTGTGCATATACAGTCAATCTCATAAACGTTGTCCAGCCTAAAAGGACCTCTCGACGACAAGGAATGTCGCGTGTCTAATTATA
>WUCR03006854.1:0-11541 GCA_009858155.3 Phymanthus crucifer
TAGAATACAAAAGGGGAAGACAAAGGCTCGAGTACCTGCAGCTGGATACGTAGAAAGGTAGTTTTTTTCCTTGATATTTTCCCAAGACTTGCAAATATTTTATGCAAATAAAAATTAATGCATCTTGTTGTAAACATGTTGTATTTTAGATGTGAAGAAAGTTTGGCAAAAATCTTTGGAGCAGACCGAGAAATACGGTCCTAATTTCGAATACGAGCACGGGAAATTTCACAGTAAAAAGTACTTTTAGTTTAAAAGGCTTCTCTGTGACATAAGGAAAATTCATCCTAGAGCAAGGCATTGACTTAAAATAAAATCTTCAGACGATTTTCTGAGATCAGCTACAAAAACAGTTTGTCGAGATTTCCCCATAACATGTGATTACTAATGAGGATTGCCATACCACACCCACTAATTGCAAACTTCAATCATTCGGAAAACACATCTTTTAAATCCAAAAAGAGAAAGGTAGATTTGCCCGCTTTGACTATGGCCGGTCGTTGCTTTAGCCCACTGTATCAAGCCTTAAGCACCTCTTTTGAAAAGAAGCCATTTGAAGTACCAACAATATTGAAGTGCTTAAAAGGAACGCTCTTTTTCAAATTGAAAATGTGATCAAAGAAAACATTCAAGAGAACGAATGCAACCTTTCAACTACTAGATGTCAACCTACTATTCCGAATGACAACAAGAGTTGATGAATTGAAAGCAGCATTGAGATGTTCAAGAATGACGTCTATTAAAACGAACTAACCGATATGAAGTATAGATCTCACTGGCACTGTGTTAGCTGTGGCCTGACTACATCAGGGCATTGAAAGATAGGGAGGTAGCATGATATAGTAAGTACTTCACACTAGATTTACTAGCGGTGTATTATGCTTTTATACTGACTACTGATGGATGGCGAGCTTTACGATAGTGCGTTGACACTGTGAAGGGAATAACAACTTGTGGCCAATTCAATTCAATAATATCTTACTACCTATCGATATCAAGATGATAAGAAAAGCATTGCTAAAATGAGAAAAGCAGCAAAATCCATTAAAAAATCGTTGTCAATGTGTTTTTACCTGATGTCTGATCTCCGGTAAGCAATTTCCACAGATTTCCCCAACTGACTACAAGGTCCTTGTGTTAGGATTGTTATATTTCAACGCAAACAAGAGGGGAGTTTTTATCAAAGAAAGCTAGCAGCTGTCATTAGTCATGTTAGATAGGTGTAGCACCTGGACAAACCCCGCGAATCTGAACTGTCTCTCAACCGAAAGGATCACCATATATCACTAAACCGCCCAGGAGAATTGACCAATCAAAGTTATTAATCTTAACAGTTAGGAAATCATAACAGTTTTATGCAAACTCGATATAAAGCACATGTGTCAAAAGATGACTGGAAAAGAAGAAAAAGATGAGCATCAATTCCACGATATCCCTTTAAATCCGTTTGTTATGGTGAAACAGCTGTCAGCAACTATCCAATGGCTACACAGCCCCCTTGTCACGTCAAAGGAGGGTATCTATACTCTTGACCAAAACAAATAAACACCAAATAAACGAGGTGGTAAAAGCGCGATGTACAGGGCTGAAAGTAAACAACACAATTGAACTCCAGGAGCGTATCCAAGATTTTCATTGGGGGGATCCTTACATACCAAATTGTGACTATGACGTCATAATTCGAAACAAATCCTCACACACTGCACCAACGGTTAGATTTGAAGGGGGGGTCACGGGCACCCTGTGAACCCCCCCCCCTGGATACGCCCCTAAGTAGTATCAGCAGTAGCAGTAGTATTGGTGACAGGCAAGTGGTGAGGCTTTTGCTTCCACTACGTATAGACGTTTACAACAACAGGTGTGAAGAAGAAAGGTGCCGAAGACAGGTGACTAGCAGCAACAGCTGTCTAAAGTGAGAAGAAGTATCCCTATGTGAAGTGGTCGAGATAGGCACAGAGGCAGCAGTAATAGTTGATTGGTTGGGGGGGGTAGTCGCTGAAGGAGTAATAACAAGAAATAGACGTAGCAGTAGTGCTATAGTAGTAGAAGTATAGCAGCAACAGTAGAAGTGGCAGACAGAGTTGCAGGTAGAAGCAGCTATAGGAGGAACATGTAAAAGCAGCAGTCGTCATAGTAGCAGTAGTAGCAGCAGCAGCAGCAGGAGCAGGAGCGGTAGCAGTAGTCATGGTAGTAGCAGTAGCAGCAGCAGCAGCAGTAGTAGTAGCAGCAGCAGTAGCAGCAGCAGTAGTAGCAGCAGTAGTAGCAGCAGCAGTAGCAGCAGCAGTAGCAGCAGTAGTAGTAGCAGCAGCAGCAGTAGCAGCAGTAGTAACAGCAGTAGTAGCAGCAGCAGTAGCAGCAGCAGCAGTAGAAGTAGCAGTAGCATTAGCAGCAGTAGAAGTAGCAGTAGCAGCAGCAGTAGTCATAGTAGCAGTAGCATTAGCAGCAGCAGCAGCAGCAGCAGTAGCAGTAGCAGCAACAGTAGCAGCAGCAACAGTAGCAGTAGCAGCAGTAGCAGTAGCAGTAGTAGCAGCAGTAGCAGCACCAGTAGCGGTAGCAGTAGTGGTAGCGGCAGCAGCAGTAGCAGCAGTAGTAGCAGTAGCAGCACCAGTAGCAGCACCAGTAGCAGTAGAGTAGCGGTAGCGGCAGCAGTAGCAGTAGCAGCAGCAGCAGCAGTAGCAGTATAACAGTAGCGGTAGCGGTAGCGGTAGCGGTAGCGGCAGCAGCAGTATAACAGTAGTGGTAGCGGTAATGGTAGTAACATCTAGGTATGCCTTAGTGATTGTGATAGTGTTTCTCAAACAAAAATAGTAACAAAGTTAATTGAAGTCCAGCATATTAACGATTGGTCATAATAATCCAATTACATCAGTAGTGTTAGCTGTTGCATTAGTGCTAAAATAACTGGAGAACAAGATTGAGACCTGTTAGTTTTATCTTAAGAATATCATACGTCAGACGTGTCAATATTACACGACTATTTTACAATACATGTGAAGCCTTGTTATGCATAATTCATCACTTTCCAAAAAATTATTTCAAACTTACTTCAATATGGTAATTTGATAGTTTTTTGGACTCCTTCCCATATATAAACCATTCAATCTTATCTTGTTCAGTATTACAACCTCAAATTGTTTAATATTCTTCACTTTTGTGTGTGAATAAAATCTGATTTCTGTATTGCTTTTCGGCGTAGCTGATTAGTTATTCTTCAAACTAAACTGGAACAGATGGAGTGAAATACACGATAACGACGTCAAAAACCCGCTTTTACTGAGCCTCACGCATTTAAGACCAAAAATCACGACCAAAACACGCATTACCACGATTTTCGTGAAACAATCTCATCATAGATGCTCAATATGGAAAAACTCCTTTTCCCCTCCGCAGACGCGATAAATGAAAGTTTTGTGTTTAGATTTATCTCAGTGCTTCCTGTCGTGGATAATAGAAAAAACAATAATTACTGACATCTTGCTATATTCATCCATTCCTTCTCACACTCCATCTTATTTCTTTCCTCAAATTTTTCTCCCAGTAAAAATATCACCGCAGAGTTGAGATGAATTTTTTGATAGTTTCAGCTGCTGTTTCCAGCTCTTCTAGTATTCAAGCAAATTAAAATTCTTCTTCACTTATTTCGCAAATTAATGTATTTTGATATGTCGTATCTTCGGAATTTCAATAGACTTGACTCGAACTAATAAATGAGTCAAGACACTAGATAATTATTTGGTGCAAGCAAGTGTCACTGGCAAAAAATTTTCGATAAAGTTTTCTTTTAAAAAGAATTACAAAGAATTCCTAAAACGTAAGCTTTAGTATTGTCTCTGTCTTAGCACGATATAAAGTTTTTCTTTAAATATTTTTGTTAATTTTTTTATTTCTTGTGTTTCATATTTAACTTACTCCACTCTACACCAGCTGCTCTAAGATTTACTTCTTTTGTTTTTCAATATTACCGTACTAGCTGTGATTCCGTAGTAGTTACTAGCTTTCTGAATTCAATAGTTGACGTTCTTGTATTGGCTTTCCAGCGTTGTTCTGCATGCGCCCAGTTTGATGCCATATTAGAAGCGAAAATAAATCGCCTCATTGTTAATTCTTATCACACAGTATGAAACGTCCGACATTATTTGCCACACAATCCTAGTACGGCTTAACAATGTTGCTTACTAGCAGCGTATGTAAGCTGTTACTAGATTATTTTAATCATTAAAAAGCTCAAAATCTTTAAATGGACTTTGATTTTTGCATAGCAAAGATGGAGTTTATTTGACTTATTTTGTTGTATTTCGAATTTGCGCGAGTCTACTACGCATCGACTCATCTATCGCTGCTGAAGAGCCACTTGATTTCAGATATTCTCCATTTTTTACCTAAATAAAAAGTAACTTTAAAGATAATTCGCGCTGGATTGACTGGTTGATGTCTCAAGCGAATCGACTACAAAACTGATTAAGCCAAGAGATATGAAACGAACTCCCAAAACTGAAAACTTTCACTTCGGTTAATTTACATTCATTATATATACAATTTCAGACGGCCGAAAATTTCACTTTCAATAGTAAACAGAAGTCGTGACGGGTTTTATTCAGTTAGACTGCATAGTTTTCGTAAGATTTAAAGTTGACTACTAGCGGCAAGTGTTTTCCATGTTATTTGCTGTTTATTAAAAATTCACTATCAACACAACAGAACTTCCCCACATCAGATCAAACGGCTTGCGAACTCTCCCCTCAGCCATCCCTAAGAGTACGTCTTCGCATCTAAAACAATACCAAGGCTCTTTGCCTAAGCCTTGCAATTATTTCAACGGCTATTCAAAGCTCAATTTCTAAACTTAAAAGAGTTTTTGATAACAATATTTTTTCACTTTTTATTAATGTTTAATTACTAGAATAACCAGAGGGGGCTAATACGCGCTTTGCATGCTGGGAAAGTTTTGTTTCTGAACTTTTCCTTTTGTTGCAATTTATTTGGAGTGGCGAGTCAGAAATCTGACGCGAGGTATGTAAAAACAACTCCTGAAATTGTTCCGGCGTCGAAAATTGCCCCAAACAGCCGTGAGAAAGACTAGAGTTTCAAGTCATATCTAGGAAGGTAAGTCCAAGTTGATTTTAGGCTGTTGTTCGAGCGTGAAATACACGATTCGAGTAACATTCTTGTATGGAATGGTTGACTTCTTGCGGTGACACAAAAAAGTTTTCGTATGCAAATTGATAGCATGTGAGCGAACGAAGGAATATATGAAAGGGGGAACTCTAGTGAATCGAAGGCAAGTACCTCCGAAAAAATAGTACACATTTTCGGGCCTCGATCATCGATTGATTCTCGATCATTTCTCGAACGAGGAAAGTCCAAATTCGAGCAGAAATTCCCCATTGTTTTTATTCTTTCTCGACTTCAAGCAGTTCTAAATTTATTCTAGCCATCTGATGATGTATTTAAATAGCTGTAAAAATCCATGTCAATGTTTAACTGCTGTTCGGTTAAAAGAATAATAGTTTTAGTTGTACGAGGCCAAGAAATATTTCTGACGGTCTAAAGTACGTTCGGTAAGACGTAAATATAAATTCTCGTAGAGCTTGAAATTATCGCAACTTTCACCGAATATATTCGTAATTTAACCAAATACGCGACTTCTTTGGAATACAAAAGATTTACGTTAAGTAAGCCTCTTACGCGGTTAGATATTTTTTCTTATTTTTCCTATATTTTTCTGCCTTCGTGAGTTAATTCCATTCATGTAAGCAGTAGGAATGTTTAATTTTCTTCGAGCTAAAAGTTTGGATATGATATGATGTAGGAGATCTACACGCGCGTTGGGTGAAATACTAGATATCAACCGTGTCAAATCAATATAGATTTTTCACCCGTAATTTTTTATAAGCTTTATTGGAAAATATTTGCCAACTTCGTGCTTTCGCTTTTGCTGTCCTTGTCATTTGAATTCTTGACTGTTGTTCTTTCCAGAACATCAAGAACCAAGATATAGCCTTTCACAGACTGTCAAAGGGCAAATTTTAGGCAAGTTTGGACTTCGAATGTAATATGGATGTTGTTGTCGTAAATACTGGGGAAATTCGACTTCAAGATGGGCAGCTAGCTGCAGAACTTCGCCGAAAGAGACAAGCTGAAGACCAAGAAATGGTGAGTTTAAGAGCACAGTTATTTAGTAAAGTCCGACCAAACTTGTGATGTTTACAACGCCTGTTTCTTATTTCTAAAACTTGTAATTTGTTACGCGAGGGTTGCAATTCGATACGGTCGAGAGGTTCATGTTTTGGTGAATTTTGCTTCGCCTGCTCTTAAAAACTTACGTGGTATTACACCAAAACCACTAAAACTTCCCAAAAACATGACTTTATTTTGAATCCATATTGTTTGGGGTAATTTTCGTGGTCTTAAACAGGTATTTTCCGCTGTTATTTGAGGTAAATGTCCTGCGTTCTCGAACGTGAAAAGAATTGCAAAAAGTTTTCCGCACAAACCGAAGCAAACTAATTTGCATAATTTTTGCCCATTCATTCGCTGGAGTTGGGGAAAGTTCCTTTTCTGTCTCTCTGAAATTAATCATTCCTTCCCTCTAGCAGCGCAATGGCGATGCCCAGCGATGGCGATCGAAAGTTTTAAAAACTTTCGCTTTGATTCTTCGAGCTTTAATTCTTAGTTTCTTGTAACTGCTGAAAAGCTGAAATCGACTTCAGCGGCAAAGGAACAACATGAAATTAACAATGCAACAACGCGATATGTAAATTTCCTCGCTGTTCTCAATCAGAAAATTGTTTTTACGTCATGAAAAATGCTTGTCTGCACACGAAAACTCTTGTTCCAGTTCGTTCTCTAAGTAGGAAATTCTTTGGGGAGAATAGAATTTCAAGGAATAAGGAATTTATTAGTCGAAAGAGTTGAGAACCCAGCGTTTTTTCGAGAACTGAATGATGATTGATTTAAGACTTGTTCTTTAAATGAATAAATAAATGGAGATAGTTGTTCAAGAATTTAAAACTAGATCTTTGGCAAAATACTATCTCTCTTGAGAATTAAAGAAAATCATTGGCAATAAAAAATATTACATCTTCACATTATTTTAAATCTTTGGAGAAAAAATAAACTTTTTTATACTAAGGATTAAATTACTAGTATTTGATGATCACAATGTATACACTCCTAGTATAGATAGCCACCTTTTAGAAATAATTTTTGACTGAAATGTCCTTTAAAGCTTATCATCCATATTCTTCTCGTCGAACCTTTAATTTTAGGAATTGAATTTTTTGAGTCAGATATTTGTATAATGGCAATAATAAAGACAATTTCAAAAATACTTAAATATGTAGATAATTTTGACAAGAAAGAGCCACACCAAGCATATTTATTAATATATGTCCTTCTCGGTTGATTGCTGAGAAAAATATTTTAAACAATTAAAAATCGGCCATAGCCAGTTGTTGATAACTATTATTTTTTTAGGAAAAATGGTTTGTAAATACTCCAAAATGGACTCGAGCATTAAGTTTATAAAAATGAATAAATAAAAATCCAAAGGCATGAAACTAGTTCCATTCACACAGAACCAGGTGTGTATGTGTGTGAATTCAAATTACTCTGTATGTTGATGAGAGAAATATGTCGGGAAAGCATATTTGTTCAATTTATTGTAGCCACTCCAGGGTTTTTAAACTCCACTGGAAGTATTTTTGCTATTCTTTACAAAGTTGTACTCAAAATGGGGCCAAAACTTTGTATTTTGGAAAAAGAGCAGCTTATTTTTGTAGTTTTTCAGGCTGTCAGTAGATGGCTCTTACACATGTTAATTTAGTTGAAAAGTGCAGCTGTTTGGTGGAAAGAATCGGGTCTTATCTCCTCTGTACATCAGTGAACCCAAAGAACTTTGTTCTAGAAAAACAATACCTAACCACAATTTAAATCCACTCATGTACTCATGGCCGTAGTTTTCTTTCTTTGTTCTATAGTCTGTTTTTCTCTTTCCAGATAAAGTTTTCCTAGCATAGTTTTGTCATTTTCCTAAAGAATTTTCCATTACCTTATGAAATGAATACATAAGTAATCAACCACATTGTTTTGTTTCAAATGGTTCTGAAATTTACCATCAAATGCCTTTTAAAGGTTAATTTTTTAGAATTCTCAATTTGGTTAAAACTACTATGGGCATACATAATGGTTTCCTTTCCAACTTCCTGCTCTTTCTCTCTATATATTTCCAGTAAAATTGTATTCAATTTAGCTGTATTGATGGGCACATTGAAATGTTTGTAACTCGCCCAATCAAAAACATTAATAAACATGTCAGAGGTATTGCTTCGTTGGTGGTTAGCCACGACTGTTATGATTTTCAAAGATCATTTGGAGATGTTCAGAATTATTAACACATTTATTCCTGAGTGCACATTCACTCTTTGGCTACTGCCAGTACTCATACCCTGAATAAAAATCATTTTTTGCAATATTCAGATGATCACTTGTCATGACAGAAAGATTAAAAGAGCTTATGTCCATTCTGTGACATTAGGAAAAAATATCAAAGAGTATGGATTATTTTATATGAACAGTCTTTTTGGGAATCATCTCCCATTAAGTGACTTAAAAGCTCAACATCCTCAATTTTTTCCTAAAATTATCCTAATGTTAAAACAATTGTTACAAAATTATTCTGTCAGAGAATAAAAATGCAGTTACTTGAAAATATCAAAGTTCATATTGAGAGATATTTGATACTTGTTACTCATAATGTTATTATTCAGATATGGAAAAAAAGTTCAAAGTCTCTTTAAAGAAATTTACCGTAGTCCTTGCAACTTTTGTGCTAAAATGTAGTGCAAGAATTTTGTATTTGTTAGCATAATCAAAACTGTCAATCAAATAACATTATTTTCAAGTAACAGAGTTCCCTGTAATAGGAAGTGTACATGGTTCTCTCAAGTATCAAGTTAGCATTTGAGGGAGCTAGTACAGAAGAGAGTCGTGTGTGTATTAGGTGGGTGTGTGGGGGATGGGAGGGGGGCATCTCAAAGTTTTGACTGTCAAAAAGGCTTCGGGAAAGCAAGGATAAAACTGTAAGGAAGTGCTCAAGAGCATGGTATATATTGTTCTTAGTTAACCAACTTAATATAAAGTACTGTACTTAAGGTTAGGTGACCCTTCAAACCTTTGTGCTGGTGAAGACTTGGACTGGAAAATATTAGGTTTTGGAAAGAAACACAGAGAACACTATGAAAGTAGAGACCCCAGGGATATTATGCTTTCATGTGATGCCAATCCATTATTTAAGAAAGATGAGATCTTTGAAGTGAATGATAAGTATACTAGCTACTAGCGCTACATCCTCTCCAACTCCCATTCCATTTCCCACTACTTTTTCCATTCCTACTCAAATCTTCATTCCTTGATAAAGTATCATGACCAAAACCCATCAAATTGGGAGATGCCTTCAAATAGCACCTTATCTTTGTTTTAATGTATTTATCAATGCAGATCAACTTTTTATGAATCTTTGGAGAACTCCGAAATTTATCTTGTTTGTCAGTGTTTGAACTAAGGTAATGGATAGATAAACACGACAGAATTTTAAATGGTTTGAGTCTTTAAATATTCTCTCTAATCAGTCCTATTTCATCAGGCTGCTGACATCATTTCTTTTTGACAATCCCTCGAGGTGATATAATTTTGTTTTTACCACTTTCCCAAAACCTTTCCACTTAGCTTGATTAATCATTGTTTATGTCAAAACTTTGAAAATATAAATTTATCATGTCTTTTTACTTCAGAAAATTTGTCACTTTTAAAATTTATTTTAAATCAATAGAATTATAAAATTTCCTTCATGTATTTTAGAGGAAATCATATCCCCTTGGCTAAATTCATTTTGGGTCTTCATTTTAAACAAAAAATAATTCATTTTTTCGTCCCCCAATCCTAGAACCCAAATTGTCTTAGTTTTTGGTAATTGTTTTACCATGCACATACCACGATTTTACTTCTCTATGTACATATTAACTTTTTAAAGATAAAGATTAAAAGCTACAAAGACATTTTGATTTTTTTATTTAGATATTTTTCTCTGTGTTTTTTATATTTTTTTAATTAAAAGAAGCGAGAATTATATTGTTTATTTGATTCAAACCAATTCTATTCTCACATCCGATGGAGAGTTCATGTTAAGGATTCCAGGTTCCAAGATCCTAGGATTTGATGAGAGTACCCCCTAGCCATTTTTGAGCAAAGTAGAGTTGTTTTCATTCTTTGTAATCTTTGGAAATGAGGAAGATAGAAAATTGATAGAAGTTCCAATAAGTTTTTTCATATCTTGAGGCATTAACTGCAGGTGATTCTAGCTACCTCCAACCTTAACCAGCTGTTTGATCCATTCAATCTATTTAGCATAAGGCACCAAACCCACCAAGCACCTTTTAATTAAAACCTTAATTTTCTCTGGATTTTTTTCTTGGGCATAATTCTTCATAAAAAATGTTTGTCATTCTATTTTAATTATGGCCATTTTGTAATTGAATTTTAGGTATCACATTTTTTACCATGTGTCATATTAAGTCTGTTCTTTTTAGAATACGTCTGTGTAAGATGCCCCAAAAAATAATAAACAGATAGTTTGTGAAGCACAAAAAGCTAAAAACACCTCAACAAATTAATCATCTTTGCACTTATTCATGATCGAAAAACTATATGATGAGGTTTTGTTTCATTTCCTGGTAGCTGAACCAACTTCAGCACACACTTATCTCCCAGGATATCATAATACAGTGGTACGTAGTTATTACTTTACATAGTCATAAATGGTCCTTATCTCTTGCTTTTCGTCTAAGCAGTTCTGTCTTCTATCATGTTAAAACCTAATTAGATGTTTATCTAAGATCTTAACTTTGTTGTCTTGCACATTAAATATCCTATCCTATGTCTGTATCCTTAATGTCAAGATGACCGTGTTAAATAAATGTAAATAGATTCGGGTGGCAATAATGCCTTACCCAACACTTTTCTAAACATTATAAGATGCGCATAACATGCTCTTTGGAATAAACATGATATGATAAGATGAAGAATGATGATGATGCCTACCAATTAACATATTTAACATCGAATAAATGGCAGAATGAAACATGGAAGCTGAGACTGATAATGTTTGGTTGAAAATGAAATATTTAATATAAATCATTCTTATTTTGTTTGGGGGGAGGCAATTGGGTTGTTAAGGTGGTGATCATCATAAGTTTATTAAGATTATAGCACATATCACCAATACCTCTATGCAGACTTTTAACATTATGATCAATGGAGGACAATTAAAAGACTTTGAGAGCTAATATAAATGTGAAAGCACTATTATGTGCAATCATTAGAATTAGAAATGTGCTAGAGCACTAGTGTTGTGCATCCAAATTGGGAGGCTGTAAATTTATGATTGAGTTTAACTGTAATTTTCTTAATTCGCCACTTTCACATTCCCATAATACATTGCGTTTTTGGGGGGCAAGCACATAAAAAACTGTTATGAAAATAAGA
>WUCR03006995.1:0-11541 GCA_009858155.3 Phymanthus crucifer
TGGAGAGGACACGATTTTCCCAGTGTTCCTCTCATTTCAGATACATTCACTCACTTGATCAATTTTTTTCGAGAAATTAGTTTCTAATACGGTTAAAGTTTCAAGTTCCTTATTAACTTGTCTATACAAGAGGTGGGGTTTCAGTAGTGGAAATCTATGTTGAATATCTAGCGATAAAGAAAGCAGCCACACTCAAGAGGATGTCATGATGTTTTGAACTTGGAAAACATTCAACAACACTAACAAATATTAGCAATATTATTTTGAAAATGAACAACAACTTGTACAAGGAAATGGCGTGTATATTAATGTATTTTTCTTCGCACGAGAAACTAATTATGTACAAGGGAATGACGAGTGTTGGCTCTTTTTCTTGAAAATATAGGAACTATACGAATAGATTTATAAAAAATATCATGTACAAGGTAACGACATGCGTTTTTGTTGAATCAGATTTTTTCTTTTCAAAGAAAAAACAAAAATATAAAAGAGAATGAAAAGTGACTTTGAAAAATGCAGAAAAAGATTGATGCATAAGAGAATGGCAGGTGAATATAATAAATAGGGTTTTTCTTCGAAAGCATAGAATGGCAGGTGATTTTGTCTGACCACCGGTTGAAATCCTTTCGTACATTCACGCGCACTAGATAAAGTAAGTTTCGACAGGTGCTATGTATAGAAACTGGGTCCCGAGGTCACTCAAAGCACTCTCGAAAAAGTTCAATAACGTCCAAGCATGTCTACTTTCTTGTCGTTCAAGTACATCGCGATATTTTTGGTACTTATTCTCCCTAATTTTGATACATTTAATCCTTTTTTTGCGGACGTGAGAAAGATAATCTCTAGATACACGTGCCACCTCTAGTTGTCCTGACCTGTTCAGTGTAGTGTTTCCGTAAAACAAGCTGTTTATTTTATGACAGGTAATTGTCCTTCCTCTCCTCACTTGTCAACTTCCTGTTCCGTCACTAGTCGAGATAAAATCTGGCGCTAGACAATTTCCGACCTCTACGTGCAGAAACAGATGAATCACACCAACTCTCTCCTCCGATCATACTACCAATGTCTTGCACATGCGCACTGCGTACCTTTATTCAACACCCCCCCCCCCCCCCCCCCCCCCCCCCACCCACTCTCGCATGTTTTGTCTTTCAAACTATTGCAGACCTTGGCGTCTTCAGCGCTCCATAATCCATAAAATGTGGGCGATATTCGATATAAGGTAAGGACGTTTCTATATACAAATACATTGCAAGTATTCCAATATTTTGTTCCGGCTTATTGAAGTACATTGGAGACTGACTAGCGGTTAGGAATGTGTGCGAGTCCGATTTTCGCGAGAGAAGGCCTTAGAAACGAACCCAAGTCTACTATTTCCTGCGATCATACAAGCTTAAATCTACAGTATTTATGTACACTGTAAAAGTCAAGACCCCAGGAACGAAAAATATAATCTTTATTTTATTGGAAATATTGATGTGCGTTGCTTCAAGTCTATAGCAAGACAATATTTGCTGACAGATTGTCGAGTGCACATGCATACTAAGGGAGAGAACCAGTTGAAAACATGCGCGCAAACAATGCGCATTACACCTGGGTCGTTATTCATGCTCAACCAATCATAGTCGTGCAAAAATGTACCTTCGTCATTTTACTCGCTACATCCAATCATTCAAAAAGAAGGAAACGAACTAAAAGACACGGCGGCCATGTTAAGTAATAACAAGCACGTTAATGACGAGTCTTTTATGATTTAAACTAGCATTTCGATTCTTCCTTCCTTTTGACTTCCGCACTTCAAAGTATTTTTCAATGATTCTATTATTTATAAACTGATTTATCGACCACTAGGTTTTTCTTATCGAAGCTCACTGGCGTAGAAAGGGCCCCCTCGTGAACATTTTCCTCATGTCACGAAAATGTAATCAATATGTCTAGGATTTCTGTCAATTTGGCTAGAAAATGGTACAAGTCCCCACGCCCTTACACGGCCCTGTCGAGCCTCGACAAGGTACCACTGAGTTCCTTATCCAGGCAAGTAAATGCTACACAGCACGACTTCAAAGTCAACTTATCATGTTGGCGCAGACTAAAGATGTTAGAATCAAAACAGTCTGTATAAAAGGCCTCTGGTCATACGGCCAGCCAGGCCACCCATTGGTATCACTGATTACTGTTAGGCCGTACTTTATTTCTATGGTGATGAACTGATAAGGGCCGGTAGTGGAGGTGTGTGGTAAACGTTTACGCAGATAGCTAGTACAGTAGGAGCCGATGGAATGATAGTAACTGTGTAGAGAATATTTGAGCTGTTTTCAATCATTGCTGCAGAGAGAATGAAATAGCGAAGCCACGGGGGGCCATATTGGTCCTTGTCATAAAAAGGGGCTAATGACAAGTCTTTTGTTAAATTGAATCCGATCAAGATGACGGCTGCGCAAACTAGAATCGGAAAATACGGGAGAATAAGCAGAACATACCAGCTTTTCTAAAGGAAACTTGGCTTCACGTGACATAATAAGCAGAATTATCTTTACATAGAAGATGACTATTTTTATTGATCCATTTTAACTGTCAGATTCTGTGAATGATAAGTTAGTTTTCTCCTCTACTTGGCGTCTTTCTTTGCATATAGCTTCATAGACACACAATAACCGGCATTAATCAAGGTCTACAGAGACAGAGTAAGAGTGCGCTCGATTCAATAAGAGGATCAAAGCTCGGCCTTGCTATTAACTCATAGCTGTAACTCTAAACATCTTCATAAGAAACTGATGGAAAAGTAGATAGACAGATGCGCAGTTGGCACCAACAATTATGATCAAAGAACAAAAATATGAAAAACCTTACCCGCACATTACAGATTTACGATAAATAGTTTCACTATGAATTTCTTGGTCAAGCTAGAATTTCTTGATTAAAATTACCTGTTATTTTCAATGCTTCTATCTTCCACTGCCATTACTTTAACCCATCGTTTACTGTCCTCTGATTTCAGCGCACGTCATTACAAAACTAATGATTTTTGAATGCGCTAGAATTACTCAGGCTTCCGGTGACTTAGATAGTCGATTACATATCTCTCATTCGCTATACATCACCATTTTGTTTAAAACGCCAGTGTCATAACATGATTTCATGAAGTCTATTCCGTGTGAATCCGTATAATGGATATAGGAACTACAGGAAATACATTGTATAGCGTCATCGGTTTTCTAGTTATGCAGAATGTACCTGCGCGCAGTACACTTCTTGTACAAAGGGAAAATCTGTATGTTTATATTGTTAGTCGTGCTATTGTTACGATGTCTGTGGAGTAATATGAAGAGGAAAATTCGCTAACTTACCAAATGATAGGCTTTGTATGTTTGCTGGGTCCCATGTAGTAAATCCCGAGCCAAGCTGAAATGCTTCGAAATCGTATACCAAGAATAACCAAACTAAAAACTGAACTTCAATGTTGTACGAGATTCTTCTAAACGGGAGGGTCACATTCGAGATCAAAGGCTAAAGACACACATCAAATCTAAAGGAAGACTCTTAATAGGTTTGAAGTCCAGATCTCTCCTTGTGTTATTCCACGAAAAAACACCGAGTTTCTTACCCATGCACTTCCTATAGCACTAAAACGAACTACAGCCAGCAATGCAACTCTATTTTGAAATCCTCCTGACGGAGTCTACCTATCTTAGTAGGTGCTTATGATATAGCAGATGTTGGCCGAAGGATTTTTATGTACAAATATTTTGGCTAGAGGCAATCGATCCTTGCCATATGTAGGCCTTTATCTGTGAGGAACATTGTTTGAAAAGATTTGGACGATTGGCAATTAATCTCTGTTGTCATAGATAATTAGACTCGCTGAAGTGAGAAGGCTCTCCTAGATTGCCCCCTCTTATGTCCCGCGGGTAACTGCTGCCAGACGTACTGCGCCATGCAGACTATTATCAAAACGGAGTTCGAATATATAAGTGACTTTTCTCGCGTACAGAGATGATTTAATTTATGACTTAGTTTTGTTGTTTGGTCAGAAAAAGTAAAGATCGATACAGGTTGACGCAGATAAGAAGCTATCGTTTCTCACCCACGCCAAAGGTGGCTCCCCGTAGGTTCGCAGGCCCAGACGCTGGCATAAATAATACATCTTCTTGAACATTCACTTCAGTTTTCCAAAATAACTGCTGTTTTCACTCTTCCCAAGAGTACTCTTTCCATGATTCCTGCACTAGTCAGGTCTTTGTTGTCAAGAGAGCTCATGCTCACGCCCGTTCTTTTTGTCTTTATAGTGTGGACGCAAAGCCAAAACGCATGTCTTAATACTTCAGTCGAAAACGCAAACGTTTGAGCGAGGCCTAAAGATTTCCATGGTCCGTTGATAAAAAAAAGTGCTGAAAAAGGAACCAAAACGAAGCTTGTGCGACAAAGAAAGATTATTACCATCCAGGTAATTATCTGTCTGAGGGTACACGGTCTTCAATGTTCACTTGATTCGATTATTTGTCATAATTAATAAGAAATGAGTAAACTAATTAAAATACAAAACAAATTAATCCTAGAATGGTGGCTTTCTTTAGCATAAGGTGGTAGCGCAAGTAAGCTGATGAGACGTGATAACAGACGAGGTAGTAAACGATTAGGAGGGGTTACAAGTTAAACGAATTTGTAGAGCAGTTTGTATCAGTGCTTTTCCACGTTGTCTTATGAATTTCTAATGAGGGATGCGATTTCGTGCGCATATAGATTATTTCGTAAGCCAGATAATAAAGATTTACGCAAGCACAGAGATTTTGGTTATATTTTACCATACAAACAAATTTCCGCTTTTAAGCATTTGTTCACGACGCTTAAAATAGTCTATTCCTCTCTCAAGAAATGAGCAATTGAAAAAAAAATCCAATAAAAACTAACATTTTCTTATATGCTTTTCGTAAGCTTCACTACTTCGAGAATAATCTCTCAGCCATGAAGACGTTTTATAAATGTATGCAGAGATCTATAAATACCTACGCAAGATCTTGAGTTGTTGATTGTTATTTGATAGGATTACATTGTTTATATATAGCTGAAGGTCCCAGGAAAAAAAGCGACAAAATAAGAGCTCATTAGGAATACTGACAGCAGTACTTACAGCGATTGTCTAACACCCTATAAAAATTATCCTGGACATAATGATAGAATAATGAGAAAAACAACACTAATCGAGAAGGAAAAAAATTAACCTACTTTGTCAGAAATCTGCCGAATCTTTACCGTAAAACAATATTTGAAGAGATTATAGACTAAGAGGAAATATAATGAGCATTTTCGGATTTTCTGAATTATTTTAGATTAATTCACGAGTAAATTGGACGAAGGAGGAAGCGGTGTGAGATGTTGATGTCAAGCGTGGGCGGTAGGGGTAATGACTCTCCACGATCAATGTAATTCGGTCACTTGAAGAGAGTTAACGATCATTGAAATTTACTCCTAATAAAGCAATTCTTGTGATAGGGGAACGGTGAAGCTTATCATGAAAACTGGGATCTCAAAACTGAAAAAATCTTATTCTCTACTTGCGCATACCCATAATGCTTTGGGGGAGGGGGGTAGCTGTTAAAAAACTGCACCATTATTTGACACTTTTCAATGCAATGTATAGTATACCTGTCCTTGTTACTGAAAAACTGTATATCACTTCATTCTAAGTTGGTATTGTAAGTTTATAACAAGAAGTTTCATGTCACAGAAAATGTATTGACCTACAAAGAAATGTTCATAATTTTCTTATAATTTCTTGAAGATTTTATCTCTTTCTACTTCTATTTGCTTCATTTTGTATTTGCATATCAGTTGAGGTATTCGCAGTATTTTTTCATCGGATTTTCATCACGATAAGGGCCGTTTTTCCCTCTAGTTTGTTACTCCCCAAAACCGTAAAGTATTAGGGGTATGCGCAAGTAGCGAATATCTATAAAGGATACTTAGAGATGTACACTGGCTAAAAATCTTGTCTGCCTTTTGCTAGTTTGATTTTTAATTTAATATTATCTTCGGATTTTCTTTTTCGTTTTGCGCGCGGATGCTCTTTTAACTTAGTTTTAGAATTCCCGCCTCCGAATAAACAATTTGTTTTGATGGGAAAATTCAAAACATCAGAAAGAAGATCGCATGATTATGTCGGATTTCTTTTTCGAGGAAAGAAATATTGGTGAATAAATGCAGTGGAGAAAAAAAATATACGATTAAGATGCTATATATCCCTTAAATATAGGTGAATAATTGTACAGCGGTGAGGAATAGACGATTTCGAAATGCCATATATACTTGCCCGGCGTATATCTCATAGTTCCACATAAAGTGCATCGATTGCATTACATAACAATACTTTACTATCTTTCCCATTCATTACCTTCAAGCTGCCTTGGATTTGAAGTGTCAGTCTCCCCTTACGAGTTTCTAAACCGTGTAGAACGCATTTTCTCTGTGGTTTTGCTTGTTCAAGACTGTGAAATCGCCACAAGACTGTCATGACACTAGAGGAATATTGCACAATGATTTTTTCGTGTAAAAAAAGCGCTTTCTTTTTGATATTCCACTTCCTTCTTGTCTTCCGCCCATTATTCTGCGGCTTTTCGTTTAATGCGACACGATTTTAGCGCCGAAAAAAGGGCGCTTCACAACGATCCGTTTACCGATAATGAATAAATTCCGTATTTTCATACATGGGCTACTTATAGGGCTAAAAGAGAGGTTGGTATGGGGATTTAGATGTGTAATCCCTTTTTGTGAATGATAAACATAGGCTGCTAATACAGGGTGATATTTCATTTCGGTTGTGTCGTTTAAAAACATGTTAGAACATAATTGAACTGAGAATGATTTATCAACAACATTGTATAAAAACATTCACTCAACATAAAGAAAACAAACATCGAGAAGTGACGTAAAGTGATGTCACAATCACTGATTCCTCTAATACAAGCCAGTACTGAATATAGACCCTAAAATCATAATACAAACTAGTTTTCAGTTTCTGAAATGGACTGAAAATGGTTGTGAAAAATTTGTTATCAAAATCAGTAAAAAAAAACCAAAAATATTTTCTGTCTTCGAAATGAAAGAAAGAAAGAAAGAAAGAAAGAAAGAAAGAAAGAAAGAAAGAAAGCGGTTAAAACCTGTTATAGTTTTGACTATAAGGATTTTCGATGTTGTTCGACATAAATAAAGGCATTGTCCTAAGGACCGCTCAATCCTATGGAACACGAGATTTCAAGACTTTGTTCTCTGAATAATCCCCACGATTTTAGCTAATAATAACGAATGCACGATATCAGAAGGCAATTTAAGCAGTGTCCTCAATATCTCGAGTATTTGTGACTTCACTGTCGCTGGTAGTTATCAGATAACTATACTATACTCAGTAGGATTAATTTACTAAATGCGCATATTTTTATCAGAGAAAACTATCCATCGCAGCAATGCGCGAAATTATGAAAACCAAATATACCAAAATTATGAACCAAGCCTAAAAATAGGAATAAAAATATACAAAAATGGGGATGCATTTCTACATTTCCGCAAAGGTTCACAATCTAAGAGAGCAGTAAATGTAGGATTTCTCTCTCGTGTTTGTTTGGTCGTGATATGGTGTTTCCAGGAGCTTTGGAGTCGGAAGGATCAAGAGCTTTGTTAATGATCGATTTTTTGGATTAGTGGCTCTTCCTGTTATAATCTCCATACCGCTATATAGTAATGTGACAGCCTATCTACAGCCAGTTTATAATGAATGGCTAACACTTGTACCCGCTTACCGCCTTCGAGGCTATTTCCTCGTTCCTCGAGCCCGCGTGCTCTGCAAGCCAGCGGTTTTAGGCCTGGGCATGAGAATGGCGAAGTAAGAAAAACGTTTAGTTAGTCTCTTTATTTATTTATTTTTTTCGTTTGGTTGTCTTTATATCCAGCAGTATTCGTGGTTTATAGATGAACATTGAAGATATTTCAGTTTGATTCAGTAGCCAATCTGATCTCGAGTTGAGCAATTAGTAGCAAAAGGTGGCGTCAGCGTGCATATCGAACAGCTTACACAGACAACCTTATAGCCAATCATTGGACGGCAATTCTGGCATCGTAACAGTATCATAATATTTTTATACCTTTTTACCGTTAGACAGTGTCAGATAATCTGAAATCCCCACTTTATCCATCAACGAATCCCTACCGCATTTCACCTACTTACAGTGCTAAAAATAACGCCTGGGCTATTCTTAGATGATTCTACATCAAATCAGATGAAAATAGAAGTTTGTTATTGGTTATTGATGACGAGATGACGGCTACATGTTCCGGCCGGAGGCGTGCAGCGAGCCAGAAACGGTGTTGAAAATATCATCGATTTCAGCCAAGATTGTCATTAAAAACAGTGATAAAGTAGTTTACGGGAAGATAGGATATCAGCATTTCGTTTCCTGAAATCATTCAAAATCATAATTTGATTTGTTTTTGCTTTTTGTGCTTTAGTTTTGAGAGAAAGAAAGCGCGCGAACGCGGAGTTTGCGCATGTGCCGCGTTCTGACGTAGATCGTCACGTGGTTCTCACCAAAATTATTTCTCGCCTCCCTTAATGGTACTGGCTTATTTCCTAACTTTTGTTTGCCTTATCGAAAGTTAAGAGTCTAAAATCTACGCCTTGTTTTATCTCAATATCTCATTTTTTTCTTCGCACAATCAAGCAAGAGAGTTTAACTCTTGTGAAAGTTAATTGGTGAACCATTTTTTACACTTGTATTGTTCTCAGTTTATATCGTAGGAGGGGAAACCATTAAGCAGTTGCCATCCCCATAATCGGTGAAGTATTAGTGCATTAAGCATAGTAGTTTTTACCTTAGGAAATGGGCCAGAGATCTTTCATTGTTCGAATATCAACTTTGCTAATGTAGCAAGGAAACAGTCAAACCAAAACCAATTAAAGAGCACGACTGATTAGAGTAAACTAGCCAAGCTACCAAACATATTTCCAAAAAGCATTTGCAAGTATTTGGCTGGTTTTTGGAATAGAATTGAAGCGGTTTACTCTCCGAATAAGGGAACGAGAGGGGATAATCAATGGAAGTTTTAGTGAAGCTAGTAATAAAAAGTTTAGGTTTCGTTTGCATGACATTTTGATAACAAGCTGAAACAGATATAATGATATATATGTTTATGTGATTCGAGGAAAACTCTTGGCTGTGGACATAAGATATCAACGATGAATTTATGAAAATCACCAAAGCGACAAAAACTTGTCTTCCTCTGTCAGTGTTGGGGCTAGTTATTCAATTAAAAATGGTATATTGAATCAGAGTGCTTATGCTGCAACTTCAAAACTAAAGTTTACTGTTCTCTCTAGCTTTCGTTCCCAGTAGCTTAGTCGTATGATTTTGTCGTCCAATAACTGAGTGCTAGCAAAATACCAGAGTCGTTACATATGAAGAATCCCTTGATCTAGTGGTACAGTTGTCTCTACGAGACCAAAGAAAGGAAAGCATGTTTTTGGCAAAATAGTAAGATCATGGACAAACAGTCTTTTTCGTCGGTGTTATTTTGTTCATTTATTTTCAGAAAAGGAACCAATAATTCATAATATGACATCAATATCTTTGTTGAACAAGCAATAACATGCAGTGAAACTACATCCGACTTGGTCCTGTTGATATTTGCCTCACCCGGCTGGAAAATATTGAAAATCCTAGCTAATATAAGGAGAATGATTTTAAATTTCACTCACCTTTGCGTCGTTTGGTTTTCGTCAAGCTCCTCGTCGTCTTGAGTTAAAACTGAAATAGGAGAGAAAAATACATGAGAATGAATCAAGATTTCTTTATTGACCTGGATTTCCTCACCCAAAATTGAGGGTTGAAGATGCACAACGGTAACAGCGAGGTCCAAATTGTCGAATGGTTTTAAAAAACTCTTTGGTATGGAAAAAAAAACACTAAAGAATTTATTGCTAGACACAACTGTTTTAAGAGGCAGGATGAAAAGAAAAGAGGGGCTAAGAAAATTTTACCGGGTGTTGAGGAGGCCGTGAGTGACGATGAAGGAAGAATGTTGATGTGTCGTGTGTTAAGAAAGGGTGTGTTTCCTTTCCCTGATTAAGTTGCTGTCTCACAACCATTAGCGCTTACACAATACACAAGGGCTTTAGTTTGTAAATACCCAGCTATAGGTGTTGCAAAATGACTTTGAAATTGAATAAGATGCACTCTGTATTGCACGATAACCCGACAAATTACTAAACCATCGTCTCAATTTCCTTTTCCAAAACATGGACACTTGTGTACTATATCTGTGTTTCTGGAAGAAAAAAAGCCTTTCCTTTGGGTCTATATAATCATCTTAGTGCTAACCTAAGGAATAACGAACCATAGTTTACCGTGATTCAAACATAATAAGTTTCAAACAATTTTCTTTCTAAGGCTAAAACAAAGAAATCTTTTGTATCAATTATCGTGAAAGAGTAAAAATATTGACTTAAGCAATGCAACTGGTTCAGTCAATTAGTCTTGTTTTCATATTCCCTGATGGTCAACAAAAGATGGTCTTTTTCTACTCTGGATATACGGTATGGGTATTGGCAAATGATTTGTCAAATCCATAAGGGAAATTTTATTGCAAATATCAACATTGTTTGATAGTATTTTTCTTGTTCTAATTATGATATATAGATGTTCCAGACTGATATGGTTATGATAAGATTCCTGAAAAACCTCGAAAATTGAATCAAAATCTTAACAAGTTTATCGTGCCATCTCATACGAAATTCCAGAACAAGCTGATCTTGTTTGGTTTTAGCTTTGTTCCCATGAGAGGTATTTGCGATTTGTATCTGCGATTTGTATCTACATTTAAAACACGTTTTAAATAAAATTTTCAAGAAATATCTAAATGGAGTGATTCACAAAATAACCAAAAACATTGTCAATTGTTTATCCAATTTTTTTACGCCTTGTCATAAACAATTTTTCTGCAGCATTCCTGTTCATTCAATTTAGCCCCGAATTTTACTATCTATAGTTTTATACAGTGACAAGCTTTCTTCGTGTTACATGAACTGCATAAAAGTCCTAGAATTCTGAACTAGTTTTAACAATCTTCTCAAGGCACTTAGGAAAACTTGTCAAGAAGCCACTAAAAACAAGAAGCTTGTACAGGCGCTAAGTATACTATACTCAATTGAAAGTCGCTTTACGAAATAGCCACGAAATCTAATTTTCCTTTTTGTATACACCTAGAACTTTTGTAATTTAGTGAGAAAAGAATATGATTAAAAGTATCTGCTAACAAGGAATATATAGACCTGTGGTCTTCATGCGCACGCATGAACCTAGTGTTAACACCGCTGCGCTAGGTAAACCTCATTTGTAATGGATTCTTTTTTATCTAATTAGAAATTAAAGAAAGTACATTAAAAAAAAAATACAATATAGAAAGCAAAAATACATAAACGTTATTTCCATGCTCATTTATGGATGGATTCTCTTTTTTATCTAATTAGAAATTAAAGAAAGTACATTAAAAAAATAC
>WUCR03007134.1:0-11549 GCA_009858155.3 Phymanthus crucifer
AGTAGAACTATTCCCATTAATCTATAATGGTTTTCATAATAATAACCATTCATGTTTTTTTCCTTTTTTTTCCTGTGCTATCAACACAGTCTATTTTTAATTCAAACAAGATGGCACCTATAACTAGCAATAGAATTCTAACCTCGGCAACAGAGACTTCCATTTTTTCTTCAGCCTGAAAATAAGTAAAAGGTTATGCAAGTTCTTAAAAAGTTTTGAAACGATGTGTTTCAGGCATTTTACAATGTACGATTTGGCAGCATGGTGGCAATAGTGAGAGCACTTGTCCCCCACCTAGGTGACCCAGGTTTAACCCCCAGACTCAATGTCCTATGCGAGTAGAGTTGTTTGTTGGTTCTCTCCTGTGCTGCGTTTTTTCTCCGATCTTGGGCTTTCGCTTAGGATTGGAGCCTACAGTAGCTCTGTTGTGATTGATCCGCACCATGATGAAACAGCCAAAGCCCAATAGATTTTTAGATTTTAGACAACATATACTAAAATACTCAAGGACTGTAGATTACTTACTGGCACAGATACAGCAGGAGTAGGTGTGGTAGGAGTAACAGCAATACCAGCTTGTGGTTTCAGAGTGGCCAAAGCTTTAAACACAATCATTTTCAAATTTCAGAAGTATGCGCGGAATATTTTATCTCAGATGGGTTTCCTTTGGCAAATATTCCACAGGAAGCCCAATCACATTGGTATACAATTGTGTACAATTTTTAGTGTTTTACAAAATTTAAAAAATTTTCTAACCTTCTCTGGCAGCAGTGACTTCCTTGGTTAGCCTAGCAATCACACGGCAGGCAGCATCATGCTGGTACAAAGCATGAGAAAGCTCTAAAGCAAAAAATAAATTCATTAAAACCCTGTTATCTGAACTTGCAAAACTTTCCTTTCATGCTTTATCTTGATTAGGATATAACTTCAACAGTATCTAGAACACCATACTACCATTCGCAAGCGATCGTGAAGTGTGATGTGCCAAACTAGTTGTTACAAGTTATAACTTCCAAGTTTCACATGTACAACTAATTTCAATTGAAGACACAATTTTGCATCAAGGAGTGGAAATACCAAAGCATAAGGCATCTGAAATCTATCTACTTTTCGATTCTTTTGCTATTTTTTGTTTGAAGTGAAAATTCTAAGAAGAATTGCTTAAATTTTGCTTTTTCCGTGTAAAGTAGAATGTTTGTTGGCAACAACAGTTAAGTTTCATCCATCAAACTTGACAGTTTATCGTGTGAAACGTCTAGGATATAAACTTATAACAACTAGTTTGACGTGTCACACTTTACGGTTGCTCGCAAATAGTAGTAAATCAAGGCACATGATAAAAATGGAAACTTTTAACAAACATTACCTTGTCTAGCTGTTTGAAGCTGCTGTCGTAGTGAGAATGTGTGCAACATACAGGCATCCTTCAAAGTAATGTGATAAGCAACATATTAATTTGGGTCTGCATCATGACGTACTGTCAGTAAAACAAACACATCTGACCTACCCATTCATCCTGCAAACTTTTCAAGATAGCAGGAATGCTAGTTGCTGAGGGAGGCCTTGGTTTCACAAGAGGGCTCACTAAAGTATCAAGAAAATTATTAGCAATGGATCAGCCCTTATTTAACAAGCAAGATATTGACACATGACATGGCAAAACTACATGCCAAGGTCTACTGCAGTTTAATTAGGTCAGTAGTGAAAAAAAAAAATGTTGTCAAGGCGAATAACCGAAACTGCGATTGAAGTCCACTTGCCTATTTCCCACTTGCACTGGCATTTTTTCAAATTTCCATAGTACAGTAACTTCAATAATTCACCTTGATAACATCATTTTTCCCATGAAACCCTTATTGATAAAACTTTGGCCGTTCCAAGCTCAACCGAAAAGCACTGTATCTACCGTATATACCCGTGTATAAGTCGACCTTTTGTCGTCAAAAATTTACCCCAAAATTCCGACCTCAACTTATACACCGGGTCGAAAATATACTTCAAATAAAATCAAAGAAAAATCACATAAGATATGCATATTTTAAACTACTGGGTGACCAGTAAATGATGTCTACCCTCGTTAAATAAAGTTTTATTATTATTATTATTATTATATTTAAACTAAAAAGGGTATTTCAAGAAAAGAAGGACTTGTATGATCAAATAAAAGTTTGTCGCTCGTACGTTTCAACGACGTTCTACGAGAGTGGAAGGCCAGTATTGAGCTCTTTTGCTAAACTAAGGAATCAAAATACTTCGAAAGAAAATAAACCCCAAATATCTTGACATAAACATTTTTTAGCGATTCCATCCGATTACTAGTATGTAGAAGGTCGTCACTAACGATCACAAGCCGAATCGAGAAGCAGGGGAGGCTACTAAGCAAACAAAATGGCGGCGTGCTCGATAACAAGTGCAAGAATCTTTTATTTTTCATCTCTCAGCTTTTAATTTAGTTCACATTTCATCTAAAACACTACTTGGAATTTAGAAGAAACTAGGGTCGACTTATACAAAGGATATACAATAAAATCGGCAATTTCCCTGGGATTTTTGGGGGTCGACTTATACACCGAATCGACTTATACACGGGTATATACGGTATGTCCTTTGTTGAACTGTAATATGGAACACTGTGTATAAAATTGGATTTCATCTGTCATGAAAATGGGAACACATAACATAGGACTAATACTTTGTTACTGGTACCTTTAATATCAATGAGCTGTTCCTCTGCCAGAGCTTCTCCAGTCATGGGATCTGTACCATTCTCAGCTATATACTTTTCTATCAGTCTCTTTTCAAAGACATGGCCAGATACAGGTGACAGACAGGGGTGTTCTGGGACTTCATTGCTAACTAATAGGAAAAAAAGGATTGTCATATATAATAAGAGGTTCCAAGTGCAAGGTCTGTACTGGAAAATATCAGACAGCAGTCTTGACAGTATACAGACTGAGTCGTAGGTGAGGTCCGTACAAAAAAGAAAAAAAAGAGGTCTGATATTTTCCAGTACAGAATGAGAAAGCTCGGTTAATAAGTTTTCAAAAGCATCTGATAGTTTCCATATTGACCACAGGTATTACAGTTGAACTTGCCCAACAAACAGCCAATCAGAGTGTGCAATTTGATAGATAGATAGCTGCTAATAGAGTACAAATTAGGGTAGTTATCATATTTAGAAAGTCGAAAAAAACAATTCTTATGCTTCGGATAAGAAATACACTTCACACACTATGAACTGACTTTAAACAACCTGAATGCAGTTTTCTTACAGACACAGAAGTTCAAATGCCAATGTGTAAACAGTATTTTTGATGCAATTAATCAGAACCCTAATGAGTAAGCACCTGCTGTATTATTTATTGACTACAATGAATACACTGCTTGCACCTTGGCATAAATATAACTCAGGATTTTAAAGTTTCTTTCATTAAGTTCTATCTTATAACTGAAGATTAACCAGATATTCTTGGATCTAAATTATATTTCTTTGAAGCTATTGTTTGTAGAAGAAATTCAAAATTGAGAAAACAACATGTTAAGTGTTGTCAAAGTATGCTTCAAGAGCAATAAATAATGAATAAGTCATGTTTAGTTAACACCCTTATAAAACAAAATCTTGCAATAAAAAGACAATAATATTTTGTTGATATAATTCAATCAATGCTTTTTAAGATATTATTCTTTTAAAAATCCTGAAATTCCCATTGTTAGGTTGGTTTCGTGAGGTTTCACAGAAAATTCTTTTTTCACTGATAACGTTTTGAAAAGTAAACTACTGTAGTATCTGCTTCTGGCTTACAAAGTGTGAGCTTGCAAACACAGAAGTTTGACAGCTCGTGAAACTACGTCTATATTTTGAAGATCAAATCGCGACTCATCGACAAGCAACTAGCACCAAAATCAACTCTATTCAGACAATTCAAGCCCAACACAAAACAGAATCACAAAATCATGTCAAAGAGACCAAAAATTTCCTAACATCTTCCACGTGCAGAGTCACTCTAAAGAACGGTCATGAACTCCTAAATTTTGAGGCTAATAACAAACAAAGACGAGCAGATTTCAAGAATAAGGTTCTTGCATACTCATCACTGCATTAAATCTAGGTAAGATTATCCCGATGAGGAGTTATGTGGTTCAAAAGTAAGGGTAATCATCGTGACTTACTTGAGCAGTACATCGCCATCTTGGATTCTTTACCGCATGTGAGGAGTGTGAAGCATTATGGGAGTAGATCCCAGTGGCTCGCTGTTTTACCACAGGCAGCCCACGCTCTGTATCGTTGATGTGATGTTTCGGTTACTTTATTTACGGTTTAGGAAAGAAATTTAAGAAAAATAAGATAGCCGATTTTGAAATAACAAAATCAACAAAACGAAAAGAAAGAAAAGAAAAGAAAAAAAAAACCGACTCCACCACCATACTCTCGAGACATCCGCAGAGCTGAGGCGTCGTATGGACTTCGGACATGACGGCAATTAAATCCCTCTGCCCTTATGGGCCGGTTTACGTAGGTGATGATCTAGCCAGCAAAAGCATCAGGGGAGAGACTAGCCGGCCCCCAGACCATACCTTTAGCTAGCCCCTTGCACCACTCTACCACGCAAGGAATCGTTGAAATGATTGCATCAAATGGGTCTAGTCTATCCGCCGCTTTGTTTTCGAGTGGCTATTGTGACGTATTCTCAAGGAACTGTGGTTAAGTTGCAAAAACGTGAACATGAAAGTTGACTCAAAGTCCAGCCAGTTGGGCGCGGTTAGTTCCTGGATGGGTGACTTAATCAGGATACCTACTGAAGGTTTTGACTTTTACTCTTTTTCTTTTCCTTTTCGGTTTTCATTTTATTGATATTTTCCTTTATTTCCTGCTCCTAATATTCAGCTTTATCTTTTTGTTTATTGTTCATTTTTAAAGGGACGGGAGGAGGAAGGACGATATCAGCTGAAGTCGTTACAACGGAACAAAATAATAGTATGTGGCTACTGCTTGGAATATAGAAATTTGTGACGCATGACCCCGTGACATCGCGGGAAAGAATTGTACGACGTTGGTGACGTTGCAAATTATAACCGAATTTTATGACAGACATTTACAATTGTTTGGCAATCGGTGTCTGTTCCACACTGTATATCGAGAACAAATTTTAGCTTGTCCGACATAGCAACAGTATCTAGGGAGGGAGAACAATAGATGCGGGATCGGTCTATTGCTGGTAATACCATCCCGCGTACCGCAAATTAACTTTGTTGCAGAGAGTAGAAAGAGCTTCTAATCCATGTGATAAAGTCGCGCAATAAAAATAAGAGTAATGATATGAACAGATCTGCCATATAACAATGTTGCGCGACAAGTTGTGTTGTTCGCTAGTTATTGTGGCTTATTGTACAAAATTCTGGAGAATGACACACCAGTAACGCAAGTCACCCGTGCGTACTTCTCAGAGATTGACCGCTCCCTAAGAACAACCTTCTCGGTATTACAAACATGGTTGACACGAGAAAAATACTTGATACGGACAAAAGCGCTATCCACCCGTCCCTTGAGAGACTTTGGAGAAGTATGTCTTGAATTTCCGTAAGCAAACACAGACTGCGTTTGGGCCAATCAGGGCGCGTTAGATTATTTATAAAACAAAAAAACGATTGCATTGCCTTTGCCTCAAAGACATTCAAATCTTGATAAGGAAACCTTGATCTTCAACCTCCTATCACCGGGGAATCTTTGACCACTCTATTCGATGATTTATGTCTCTACCGTAGAGCTGCCCAGTGCTGGACTCAGTCTTTTCCCACAACCATTGGCAGCCTTTTTTTGAGGAACCATTGATAGTTGCTAATCCAAAACACTTCAAAACTAAACGCTGGTGACGTAAATTAGCTGTTGAGGTAAGTACGTTCAGTGATAGTTGCCGTGAGATGATTTACGCGAGCGGGTTTTCAAGCTATCCGTTACCCACGTCACAAATACTTTCGCTGAATTCTTGCAGTTTCGAGCTTCCATTTCGTCAGAGCACAGCCAAAGACAGGACAGATCAATCCACGTGTTTCTAAATGCGCATGTTGGACAGCGGCTCAATATGATGAAAGCAAAAAAGGTAATTCTTTGATTCGGCGAATGATTTACTTGTATTATATGCCGGCGTTACTAACTTTCTGAACGAGTAGCGCCTCTGACCTGACAACACAGAGGTACACATCGCGCTATTTACAACAATTCGCTGCCATTCGACTTTCCAATGGACGTACAATTCTCTGAGCTGGTAAAGAAGTGATTGTCCAACATGGGCTGTCAGTAGTTTAAGCCTATTTGAGCTTTAAAATGTACTGGATGATGAAATCATATGGACAGGCTTGAGGTAGACGGCCTGTATTCACAAAATGCTTTAAATGCCGTTCATGCAATCTGCAGAATCGATCTAATACAATTCTGTTGCATAATTCCCAAACATGCGATCCAAGCGCTCGTAGTTTTTACTCCCAGATTACTGCCAATACAACATCAAGTGTATTAATAAATCTATGGAGTCAAAACGTGATATTCAAAACCATCTGACGAAGATTTTCTTACTTCGAGCTAACGTTGCATTCATTCACTCAGATAAATGTTGATACGCGAGTTCCGGAATTAATAAGATTTCAATGCGATAACCATTCAACATTCACGACAAAATAATAAAACTAGGAGACTAAACTCGGTGCTTTAGGAGCTCCATTAAATCCCACAATGCACGAAGCTTGTGTGCTTTACTAAATATTCTTGGTGCGCGATTTTCGTTAAAACAGTTTTGGTTGTCTCTTCATCTGCAAGTGTTACCAAAGGATTTTTTAAACTGTTTCATTTTAAGAGCCTAAGACTTTAATCGCTGTTAGAGGTGAAGGGTGCCGTGATCAGTTCTTGACTCAGTTTATTATTCGTTAAAAGCCTGCTTTTTATCTTGTGTAAAACAACAAGGTAACCAGAAGCTGGGGCGCTGCGCGCGCTTCAGAGAATTTCACGCGCGCAAACATTTAAAATCGCTGGGTAAAAAAGCCTTTGCGTTTTCCTACAAGCGGCGGCGGCAAACCGAAGAACCCTTAGAATCATAGGATTAATATTATATCAAAAAATTCGTCTCTTTTGACGCAAAGTACTTAACTGGTCTAGACTACTGGTCCAAGTGAGTGCAACTTGAGGTTTTCAAAAACTTTGATTATCATGAAAATGTTTCCATAGCAACTGCGACCAAATGCAAACCATGTATGAGTGCGCTGCTTGGATAATATTTCACGTGCAATTTGCGCGCACAACTTTGCGCAAAGCAGAGTAAGTTTGAATTGGTAACAGTTTTGGTACGGCAGTATTAATACGACAAGGTCTGTCGATAGTGCAAACCTCGCGACACTGACAGACGAAACACGGTCATGACACTGTCACGGATCACAACATTTTCAGTGATAAACCAATTTTACCTTTGTCCAGTCAAAAATCCCTAAAAACATCACTAACGCTGCACAGTACGGTCACTTCGTGGTCAGTTTCGCGCGTTTTTTAACAGTCATACGAAATCTGCTCTACTATAGCAGTGCGCACTTTTCATATTGCTCAGCAAAACAGCAAGGACATATTATTTTTTTACGGCACTATTACCATATTACCAGTAGAACATGCGCGCTTACAAGAACATAATGAATACATTTGCGCAGACCATAAAAAAGCTTTACATGCCGATATCCTGCGCGCGAATAATAAAAGTGATAAAATTCGATTCTTGTTTGCATTCATCTTAATGTAAAATTATGGATTTATGAATGCGTAAGCAAAAGTAGAGCATGCAGGCAGTTGCAAATTGCACTTAGTGTTTCACCATAAACAAGCTTCCTTCTAGTTTTGCTGATGAGAACAGTTCGAAAGAATTGCAAGCACTAGTGGAACATCATGAATGCATACGCACATCTTCACTGATTAATGCGCACAGGATGTTTCATTTTCCACGTACATAGGAAGCATCTGCTCTACTTTGTTTAGACTTCTTTCAGTTTGCAATGCAAGTCAAAGGTGGCGTAACAAAACGTTATAGTTTCTTTCCTTTTCCTTTTCTTTCTATCTTTCTTTCTTTCTTTTTTCTTTTTTGTACTTCCGGCTTTTTTACCGTCAATGAATAACGAATTTACTCTACTTTTTCGATTTATTTTAACTTCCTTAGCAATCTTGTTTTCGTTCCTAAAAATGTTTTCATTAATTGTGGTGACACGACTGAGTAGATAGATATGAATACTTGAGCGATTCCAACTTCTTGAATCGGTGGTTCAAAGATCTCGCATAACCCTCATCCACCAGCAAGATTGATTACCCACGGGTCATTTCACTTCCAGTCTGTTCGAGAGGCTTGGCGCCACATCGCAAATCATCCTTAAACTAATCTAAACGTTTTCTAATTACTTTAATTCACTATCTTTGTCTCTCTTCCCTCTAAAAAGTTGTGGTCTTTTCAAAATAGGTTTAGTAAGAGATTAAGGTCTTATTTCGCAGTCCATATAACGTTTAGTCCATTCTTGCAGTAATGCCCCAAGGCATGCACAGCGCGCAATCATGATATCGTTCAACGATGCGTTGAATATTAGATACTCAAAAATGTCAATTCTTATTGTCTATTTATCGTTCAGCCATCAACTATCTGTCCTTACTGTGGGTTAGTTTGATTTGTGTGTATAAAAGTTTGCAAATGAAATGACCTCTAAGGTTTTTTTTCAGGCGCACAGGTGATTTTCTGATCCCACCGCGGTGATGGTGACGATTTGTTTTTCTTGGGGAAATTGTTAGCAATGCACATTGTGGATTTTACTTTTTCATTCACTTACAAAGTCATTTACAGCAATAAAACTGAGCAAATGTCTTTTTCTTCGGAACTGGAAAAAATATTTTCTAGTGATCGTGAGTCACAAATTTGTCAAGGAACGTGTCGAAATGTTGCTGGACGATAATTGCTTCCTGTGTCTGACCAACTTCGTGGAACACTCATATTAATGTCACACGAAACCGCTTCTTCTGTTTGTTTACTGGACGTACTATGAAGCCCCGAGGTTTCTCGGATGTAATCTGGTATTGGGAACATTGATTTTCAAGCGATTAAACACGCCATACTGTGCAGAGGAGCTCAAAAAGACGTAATGAAAATGAGCCAAGAGTTTAAAGGTCTCTTCTATTTACCTATTGTCCACGGTCGGTCATGCCCCAAGGGACCACTGCCGATGCATTCTGGTTTATACCAATGGTATTATTATTTACGACTGCATATCCATCAGATAACAAAATGTTGTGATCTGCATCACTGGTCTTGGATTGCAGCACGTCACTTGTCTCATTCTGCGGAGGAAGAAATACAAGATATCTCGGTCAAACAGGCTGGAAGGTTAGGCTTGCATGCCACGAATTCCAGAGAAAATTCCACCCAGCGAAGTACGACAGCGTACAAACTTTGTACGTCTTCGACGTTGGATGTTCACTTTCATAAGCATCATCTCTGAGGAAAACATTTTGGTCAATAATTAGTGAAGCGAGGAAAGTGTTGGCTGTTTGTGAGGTTGGTTTATGGATTCAACTAGTGATGAAAAATCCAAAGATCTGTGAATTAATAAATTTGATGTCATGATCCTACGGGGGATGAAAGCTGATCTCCTCGCAAGGATATAGATACAGTGATCTTGAAGGATTATAGGTGAGCTTCATCATCACCGAGGGCAGAGATTCCGTGGAAAAACATCCAAGTCCATCAACCAAGCTGTAAACAACCATCGTGTTAGAATAAGGTGAGTTGTGATAGTTTTATGTAATGTGACATTATTTTCTATGTACTTAAGCCCTTTACTAACCAACCAATTGTGTAACATTGCCATTTGATGTCATTTGTTTTACTAAATGTCAATGAAACTACTCGCCTCACGAAAATAAATGTCCTAAATCTAGTCTTATCAGCTTATCATTAGTATAGTGTTTTATACTCAAAGTATTGTCTTGATTTCTCTTTACGAACGTAATTGTTTTTGGTCCAAACTTTAAAGGGTCAGAAATTCTACACTCTCGTAGGCTTTCACGGTTCTGTTCCCTGAATACTTACAAAAAAACCATTGCAACTTTATATCGTTAAGCCTTTTGGTAAATCTTGTGCCTACGAATTGATGGATTTTGAAAATTTTCTCGTAAAGATTATATTGTGCAATTTTGAAATTAATTATGCTACATGAACAGCTGTTAAAACCTAGACTAACTCGCTTGACGCTGCGATGCGAGTAAAACGTTTCAGGATATTACAAAAATAGATTTACAAACTTTAAAGGCTTTTTACCCGCGAAGTTTCTTGAAAAAAATGGTGTTAATTTTCTAGAGCTCGTGATTTTGTAAGCAAGGATTAGTAATCCTTATTGTTATGTTCCGAGCAGTCTCGCTTGACTCTTTAGCAAATCGTGAACTTTGGTCCGTGAAATAAGTTGATATTTTATTGAATTTATACAAATACGTGTTAAATGAATTAACACGAAGAAGCTAAGTTAGTCTCTTGGAAGTTGGAAGATTCGAGTTACTCCTGCTAGACCAGAAGAGAGATTGTTAATGAGGTTGGTATTGTTATTGGTATTGTTTACAAAGATGTGTAAAGCTGTGCTTTGTTTATAAGACAGTCGATGTTTAGTCGTTAAAAAAATGACGAATTACGAAGGTAGAAAACGATAGGAGCTTCTCTCAAAATCGTCTTTCGATCTTGCTTTCGAGATGACCAAATGGATTTTAATTTAAGAAGAGGTAATTAATTTAATTGAATAATTATTTGTATTAAAAAAAACGGATGAAAGCGAGTTTCTTGCAAGAAAACGCATGTACGTGCTTGCAAGCGATATCCTGAAGTCTTTGAAAGAATTTCTTTGATTCAAATCGCTGATATATCAAAGTAACATTATTCCATTACAGAACAGTGTCGTCAGCGTAAAGTGGTTTCTGTCGGATATTATACTGATATGCTAGCGGCTATCGAGTTTTGTGCCTTAATTTCTTTAATATTAATCTCTAATGTTATTTTATAATCTGTGATGCAGAATTCCTTAATCGTAAACGAAATTGCATCATTAAACCGAAAAAAAAACTTTAACCTATTATCAGTGTTTGGAAAAAAACATTAAATAAAAAAGAATGAAAAAATCCAGTGAATGGAAACGATGACAGTTTGTCCAAAATAAGAAAATCAAATCAATTACAATCGAAGTCAGTGATGATGTTATCACTGGGCATCTTTTGTTATGTCTGTGAGCAAGTCCATTCTTCAGACATGACTCTCATCTCTGAGTAGGTCACACTAGGAGAGGTCTTTCAACCTACTTCAAAAAGATTCTTAATTAACTATGCTTTTCCAAATGGGATAATGCTTCAGTTTTAACGATTAGCAGTAGGATTATGGCCCAGGGGCGTATCCAGGACTTGTCATTGGGGGGGGGGGGGGGGGGCCCTTAAAAAGAAAATTTTTCATGGAACATTTTAGCAAGTGTTTTTTTCGGCAAAGAGTACAGGTTTTTGAATTCTT
>WUCR03007134.1:11559-35707 GCA_009858155.3 Phymanthus crucifer
TCGGCGAGGTGGCGGGCGGTGGGGGGGGGTTGGGGGGCGCGGGGGGTGGGGGGGGGGGGGGGGGGGTCCTTACATACCAAATTGTCACTATGACATCATAGCAATCTATTGTTTGAGCACAAATTACATGTTTTTTAATTGCTTTTTGTGTTAAAGGGAGTTCACGGGCACCCTGTGACCTCCCCCTGGATACGCCCCTGTGGCCTCGTTTTAGGTGTTTTCTGATTTATGACCTCGACTCAAGGATACTTTACTGGTTATTTCCAGGTTTTTCGACAGAGGAAGTGCGGTTTTGCAGAAGCACAGACGTTAGAAGAGGACAGTGGAGTCACCGACGTAATGTTTTCCAAATCTACAACGAACTCCAATTTTGACATTGGTAAGTCGAATAACTTGGTCATGTATTTATTTCATGCCTTTTACAAGGCGAAGGGAGCTATATATTCCAAGAGTAGGATCCAAGTCACGAAGGGGTCCCAGTGATGAAACTTGAGGGAAACCTTAAGTGGTATTCCCCTAAGTTTCGGCCACTTGCATTACGTATCATCCAGGGACTGTAGGGGATAATCTGGGCGTTATGGGCTTTCGTTACCTACCGAAAGGTCACAGAATTCCTTCTGGCAGGGTCATGAGTTGATGGAATGTCGCATGACTCCCGCTTGTGATTTTTCATTTTTCTAGGAAATCCAAAGCCAGCAATGATCAAGAAAAAGGCAAGGAGTACAATCCTTAATGTCCTGAACAAGCGTCAGACACAAGAGAAATCTTTTACCACCGACAAGAAGAGCTCACCCATTCAAGAACGAACCCCATGGCGCTCTGACCCAGCAACTCGTACACACGAACAAGGTGGAATGAGAACGAGGGACGCTATGGGACACTCTCCTAAGGTCATTGTCAGCCCCATTCAGAAAGTGAGCCAGCAATCGCACCGGGCACCTTCGAGTCCCGTGCAACATTTTCAAAATAGGTACCCGGAATCGGCACAGACTCGGAAGTCCGAACACCCCCCGAAGGCTACCGTTAGACCAATCACCAAGCCGGTAGCAGAACCAGTTACGTATAAGGTACCAGCAAACACTTTACAATCTTCGACGCCTTCACAGTCGTCCTCAAATGTTCCTCATCTGATAAACAAATGGGGACGCAACGAGAGCTCAAAAAGTCCTTTACGAAAGGCCCCAGGCGAGTACGATTCATCTCCCAGATCGCCAAGGGATGGAGACAAGGGCTATTCGATGGTGGTTCAAAGTAGCACGAGTTATCCACCTCCCCTCCGTCGTAAATCGTCTGCTGATGTGATCCCTTATAAAGTCACGGTAAACACAATTAGGGTCTACGAGGCAACGACGAAAATGGTGGAGGCAGATCCTGAGCTGCTCTCACGGCTGGATAAGTACCCCAGCAGAGACCCGCCAGTCATGTCGCCTACACCTCACGTCACTCAGGAAAGATATGTCTGGGAAAAGGATCGAATAACCGGGATAGAAAGGGATAAACGGGCGGTGGTTAGGGCTGGGGTACCTATGAAGCAAAACGCAACGGAAAGTGTTATATCCAGTCCTAAACTAGTCTCCGATTCAGTGCAAGTGTCGATCCCGTTTGGCGTTCCCGCGTCCCCCACCTCGTCACGACACTCCGATTCAGGATCCGACTCTTGGACATCCTCCGTCTCTGTCTGCGTGCCTTTCCAAGTCACTGAAAAAGACGGCGTCAAAGCGCTTCCCGTCAAGGGTGGTACAAGACCCCAGTCTCTCTCAGCTGCAGATGGCACTCTGTCAATTGAGGCACTCAGAGAACTGGATACTGACGCCGGATCTTCTTCGCCAACCTCTCCAAACCTCGGCCATCGGTACGACACGCCCATGGAATCTGAGGACTTTATAATAGGGAAGTCTCAATCGTATAAAACCGGAGAGGGGTTCCCTGGGGACTTCTACCACGGGCCCAAACTCGTGACAGTACGTCGACGACCTGCAGAAGAGACGGTACAGAAAGTTATTCACTTCGACGGTGCGTTACTTCGAGGGCAGCAGCCAGGATCAGATCAAGAAGATGGGATGGGCATGTCGAAGCAGGGCAAATATTCTTTTGTCAATCAGAAATCGAGCCAAACAACTTCAGGTATTTTGTTTTTCGTTAACTTTTTGTCCACTGCAGAAATCAATCGCTCAATCCAGGTATTGACAGCTTTTGCTTTTTTTCATAAACACGGTAGTTCTTTCTTTAGCACTTACATTAAGCTCGTTGACTTCAGTGTTTCCTATAAATGGAGGAACTACAGAAATCGATTAAAAAATTGTTATTAGTTCTTACGTGACTACCGGTAGGTAGCTGAACCAGATACGTTTTTGGGTTAAGAGTGATTGGATTGACATTGTTTGGAACAATTGTACACTACTTTGTACACCTATAATTTTCTTGATTTTCCATATTAGCCATCGAAACCTACTCCACCCAGACCAACGACACCCCAATCACGTCTGGGGTATCCAAACTAGAACAGGAATTACATCCAATAGACCTCTTTAGTTACGTGACAATGTTTTCCCATTTCACACCACGTGTCATTCCCTAGAGTATCATTTCTTTGTCTAACAGTTGTGCATGAGAAGACACATGAATATGGATTCATCTTCAACAAAGAATCATATTCTCTAGGGAATGACACGTGGTCTGAAATGGGAAAACGTTGTCACGTAACTAAAGTATAACCCAAACTAGAACGGCCAGTTACCCTGCAGGGGTACCCAACGTCGAACAGCCATTGGCACCCAATCCATTCTTCTTTTTGGGTAGCCATCGTTTGTTGGTATCAAGTTGGAATTGCCTCCGGTTGGAGCTCAACAAAACTCTGTTAACCAAACCAAACAAGATTATATTCCTTGGTAGCCAAACCATAATCCACTAAACTATTCAGTCAGACAGTGCTCTTTCTTACCAAATTCAAGCCATGCTTGTCAGCGCATTTTTCTTCACGACTTCTCGCAAGGAGACGTCTTTACCTATAGGTTACACGAGCGGACTGTACTCAGACACAAAACAACGAGGCTTTGGCCAAACATCCATGGCCAGCACAGCTTTGGCCTTTCAAGTCACAAAGAGTGTGGAGCTCACTTAGTGGTCGGGGCGGCGGACGTTTAGCTCACACGGTATAACTATTGGTTTGAAAATGGAATTATTGGTTGAAATTATCCTGAACTTATACCGAAAAACCGACAAGAAAGCCAACGCGATTCATCTAGTCAAGTTTAATCATCCTATCCGGAACTGTCATAACCGACACACCCTGTAGCTTTTGTCGGTCTAGTCTATTTCGATTATACCAATTAACCAGAACAAAGGTCTTTCTAACCCGACCGAAAACTCGGCTATTAAAGCTTTTTATTCTATAAGTGCCCGGCGAAATACAAGCCGGTCTAGTGTCCTTGGGCTGTTTTCTAGGGATTTATCGATATCAGCGACTATATCAAAATTATGGGAGACAGCAGAATCAAAGGTCAGTAAGAAGGGAGGCTCTTCCAGATTAAACTCTCTCGCGCGCAATGTTTTGCGAGTTCTATTGTATTTACACAAAATGATAAAACCATATTTCGAGAAAAAACTGGATCTTGTTTTTTTTTTGGAGATTCGGTTTTACTTCAACATTACGGATTTTTTATTTATTTTTTTTTTCCCGCTGGATTTTCCTTTTCTTTCGTTTTGAAAGTTTCTTTCTGTTGCTCTTTTCTTGTTCAGTCTTCGGCATTCGGCGGTTCAATAAAAGTTCGGGTCAAATGATATCGCATGAATAAGCAATGAAGTTTATCTTAAGATTATACTATTTGCATTTTTTTGTTTTTATAAATGAAAACGGCTTTTAAGAGGTCTGTATTCTCTTTCATTTGGAGTATAATTTCTACCAAAAATCTAGGATTGCTCTTTCGAAGAACGCTGTGACATTGTGTCCGGCGTTTTGCTTTTTAGAACTTATTTGTACTCTATTGAAGCAGTACACGGTCGGAAGATTAAATTAATATAAGTTTATGTTAAGTAAACGACATTGGCAACGATGTTTACTTCCTTTCAACTTCTACCGCAAACTTCAGCAAGAAGCTCTCTCCTGTCTGATAAATGTCAAAACTGCATCTTATAGTACATAACAAGCTGTCAGTGAAAGAATATAGTAAGTATGCAATGGAATTTCGATTGACATTTTAGACTAAGTGTTTTTAAACATGCTGTATTGGCTATTAATTGAGATTCCGAACTCGTGGCTCGGTGTCCATCTGTGTTGTCCATCTACCGCTTTAGTGGTATAATCTTTCGTGTTGTGATAAGCCTTGAACATAAGATTACATCTGTTGTATCCCCTCCCCTTAGAAAACCATAAAAGGTTTCCGAATTATTCAATATTGCATTTTCTGAGCCAATATCGGCTTATAAGACTATTAACTAGCCAGTCAAGTACAACATTCACATACGATGAACTGGACTTGAATTCCGTTCTCAAACTTTGCTTAGAGTTTTGTTTTCGGGGCGCAAACATGAAAAAGAGCTTTGTTTCTAAATCTGCCAAGTACACGGTAGCCAAAAGTCGGGATTTTTTCCCCGAGGGAAGCCCTTCAAGAGCCAGGAAGACCTATCTGAACACAGGTATTTTTTGAAAATCACGTCGCCGGTCATGAATAGAATTCCAAACATAGAATCGCTAACCGCCACTGGTTTTCTTCTTCTCTTTTTGTGCTATAATTTGAGATCGTTTCGAGGTCTCATAAGCTATAAATGACCAAGTTTATTACATCTTCATAGGGGTCCAAGTAACGAAATCTATAAGCGTTTGTTATAAAACTTTGAAAATTTCAGAATTCTTCGCGGGTGCATCGTACGTTTCCATTCTTTATAGCACTTTAAACTTTTCCTTCGTATCTTCAGTTTTGCTCATTTATTGAAGTAGATTAAGTATTTTTTGACTGTGAATTATTATTATTCATTGTGCCTCGTGGTTATATAACGGACGAATAACTTCAGAAGGTCGTCGAAGGAGTTCATCTTGCTGGTATACTTTAGTTGCCTGCGAAGACCTTGTTATTCAGATGAATGCCAAACAATATGTGAGCATGCAGCTATTTACTGTCTTTTCAAGCCGCAAAATGAAACTTTTTGTAATAGTTTTGGAGTAAAACTTTGAATTGTTTTCGTGTTACAGTTCATTGTGCAACGCCTGCCAGCTTATTAATGTCGCGTTTTTGCTTCTATGCATATTTATCCAAAGTTACATCTTCATAACCACAAAAAAAGGCCATGAGGATTGCAGTTGCTCGTAATGGAAACTAAGTAGAGGAATATTATTCACAAAAGTTGAATCAACGTGATTGCTGTAATGATGAATTTACGACCACACTCCAACTGATTAATCAATTTTCGAGTACTTCAAGACCTTGAATTAATCATTATTGATTAGCTAATCTTATCTATTTTCTCTCTCAGAAACTTCGAACAAATCTTCGGTTGTAGTGAAATCACATCTAGACAAGCCCAGAAGCTCAGCTGCTTCTGCCTCGCCTACCACGCGTCGAGCTGACAGGTAAAAAAAATATTATCAGATTGCCAATACAAATATATCCACATCATCAGTTATTGCCCTTGGACCTTCACAGTCTGGTCTTAGCCTTAAAACTCTATGAATTATTAGAATATTACGTAAGGAGTAAGGTATTTAGTGTAAGTTACAGTTGTCTGGCTTGCCGCTTCGCTGGCTATATTTAGCACTGACGTCACTAGATGACGTCATGGAGTAAAAATGGAATGTTGATATCTGTTATGTCTGGTCGTTTATAGTTAGTGGGAGCGGCTTGAATTCTTAGATTAAAAATTGCGCTATAAAAAGAAAGAAGAAACCAGAGTAGATTATGCGGTACGGTCACGGCACGGCTGAGACGGTATCTGTTGAACGCGAGACCGTTAATCATCCAATCAGAATGCTCATACACCGTTCCCATCGAGGCACAGAGCGTCTAGCCGAATTCGGCAAAAATTCACGAGATTTTGCCTGCGCGCGTATCGATATGCAGGACACTCGTAGATGCGAGTACATTTATAGCTTTACAACTTGTACTTGTAGTGGAAAAGGGACATCGTAATCTGAATGCGCAAGTATGAGATTAGCGCAAATCAAAACAATACTATCCGCGCAAGTATATTTTACCCAAATAGGGTGAAGTGATACTCTGTGAATGTGCGCGCAAATTATCCTTGATAAAATGGCAAAACATAAATCGCTTTAGTGGATCCATTTATATTAGTTAATGGTATATTGGAATACTAATCCTGGTCCAAGTGTTATAGTATTCACTAGTTATATTGTCGTCTAGAAGACGGAATGTTTGACTCTGTTTTGATCTCTTTTAGTAACTTATCGCATAAGACTTCAACGTTACCCATCACAGGTGAGCCACGTTAATCGATTATTAAGCAGTTGTATATGGATAGAGATTGGAAACTCCTCGTCAAAACTATTTGCTTGTGTATTATACGACTCATAATAGTTATAATATATAATATTGTAATAACTAAAACAATTATTTTATGCCTAGGTAAATCCATCCACAAGGACGAGATCGAGATGCTGAAAGCCAGAATCAGACAACTAGAAGAAGAACTTGAACAAGAAAGAAAAAGACAAGGGCCAAGCGAGAAAATCTTGGCATCTATTCCAATACTGGAAAAAGAAAAACTACGCTTACAAGCGCAGGTCAACGAATCTTTACAGGAACTTTCCAAAGCAAAGGAACAACTACACTCTGTTACATATGCATCCAATAAACACGAAGCCGAAAAGGATATACTCCAAGTGAAATATAACAAACTACAGAAAGATCATGATCGAGTCAAAGCGCAAAATGAAATCCTGGAATATGAAAGGGACCAACTTCTGCGGGAGAAAAAAAATCGAGAGAACAGAACCAACGAAAACGAGAAGGATCACGAGGCGAATCTCATCACAATTCAATCCCTATCGAAGCAAAATGAAGAGCTACTCGAGTCTGAAGCTAAGCTAAAAGAACGCATTTGTGTATTAGTGAAAGGACTCCGCAGTGTGAAGGAATCGGTCAAGAATGTACGCGAGGAAAATGTGTTGCTTCACGATGAAATAGTTGATAATGGCGTAGCAATGGCGGAGAAGATGAGAGAATGTGTAGAAGGCCTTCAGCAAGTGATTGAAAACATCCATAGCGGAGATGGGAAAAAGAACGAGGAAGGTTATAATAATGACCATGAGAAGGGAGAGGTCGTGAGGCTAAAGGAAGAGTTGGAGGACAGCAAAACTTGCTTCCACGCACTCTTACAGCGAGTTATTGAACTGGAAAGTGGAGAGGGTAAAACAGGCGTTGGCGCAGAGGACAAGAAATATGGTGGGTGTCCTAACTGCGCCAAGCTACAGGAGGAATTAGGAGAGCTTCGTTCACAGCAAGAAGAGCTAAAAGAAGCGTTAGAAAAAATGGAGATGGAATACGAGGAGATGAGCAATGAAAACGAAGATTTACAGCAAGAAACGAAATACCTTAAAAAGGTTCTTTCCTATCGTACAGATGTTATGCAAGTCCAAGTGTCCGAGAGAACGACTCGGCAAATGCAAAGACTGGAGACAAATTTAGAAGAAGCGGAGCGCAAGTGCAAAGACTTGGAAGACGAAGTAGGCCGGCTTCACAACCAGAAACAATCATTACTAGTGAATATCTTGAAACTACATGAAGAAGAAGTTGCCGCGGCGCAGAATGGAGACGAACATCCTGAAGATGATGATGAAGATGAAGGAAGTGATGATGATGGCATGAGTGATGATGATCATTCACGACTGTCGTCTCTCAATCGGTCCAAATCGGGCGGTAAAAGGCAGGTCTATGGGAACAGCGAAGCAGAATTTAGTTCTGGCGCGAGTTTTTACGAGAGCGAAAGTGAAAGCGAGAGCGACGAATGGAGTGAACTTGAGGATGTGTCACAAAGACTACGGGACTACGTCAGAGGGATTGTATCGGAGAGAAAACGTTTGCGATCAAACGTCAGGGAACTGATGGCCGAGAAAAGGAATCTAAACAAGCGAGTAGATAAATCGTCCAATGATTTCAAGACGCTGATGAAGAGAATGCAAAAACTGGACGGCGAAAATGTGAAGTTGAGAGAAAAGGTCAAAAAGGAGAGAAGAGATTTGAAAGGGAAGTTGAAGAAAGAGGAACAGGAGGCGGAAAGGTTACGAGAGAAGCTGAAAGAAACCGAAGGCGAGAAGGATGCTTTGATGAAGTGTATCGAAATGAACAGCTCGAATCCACAGGCTGAAGCTGTAGAGACGACAGAAGAATTGGACTTGGATGATGTGAGTAGGCTGATTGCAAAGGCACAGGCGTTCGCTTTAGAGGAGAAGTGTAAGCAAGATCAAAGTGGAGAGTCGGAGGAAGACGAAACGGATGCAAAGGACGACGAGGAGGAAGCAGAAGATGAAGGAGAAGAGAAGAAGGAAGAGGAGAAGGAGGAAGAGAGTCAAGAAGAGAGTCAAGAGGAAAGTTCGTCCAGTAGTGAAGAAGAAGAAGAAGAAGAAGTGGGGGTTATTCCAAAACGTCCAGGTATGGCATTTCGAATTGCGCGCGGTGTAGACTGTCGGCTGCTGTATTTAGTCCAGAGGAAGCTTGCTACTTTGGCCGCTGTGTTTTTGCTTGGCTCCTAGTTTCTGCAAAGGCTAGCGTCTAAAACAAGGTGATAATCAATGACGACATGCTTCAATCTTTGATTATCTTTCAGTACTACCGGTGAGCAGACCAAGAGCCAACGCACGACCACCGCTCTACGAAGACGACGACAGACGAACTGACAGCGAAGAGGAACGTCAGCGGAAAGAAGAACAAGAACGAAAAGAAGAAGAGAATGACATCGTGAAGGACGAGATGGATGAATTCATCAAGTCTCCACCACCACCCCACGCGCGCTTGCTGCAGAGAAGAGCGTCTACTATAGGAATCAATATGGACCGCGTTAATCGAGAGAAACAACACTTGGAAGAAGAAGTGGCGAGTCTTAAGAAATACCTCAACCGGAGCGCGTTCCGACGGAGGTACTCTACTGTAGAGGCGCCAAAGACGCCGCCTCTAGGAGCCATGAAGACTTTAGAATCACTCTTGCAAAAATCTGACATGGAACTCAAGGAAGCCAACGATAAGATATCACGGCTGCAGTCAAACAACGCGGACTTAGAAGAGAGAATAAAGGATTTGGACATCATGCATGATGATCTTCGCCAAGCGGTTGTCATCGCGAACAATTACGCAGCAGAGGAGAGAGACAAGAACACCGCCCTCGAGGAAGAGAAAGACCAGCTACTACAGAAGATAGACCAATTGAAGAAGGAAAACAGCCGCTTAAAGAAGTCCCGATCAATCAATGCGGTGTATCGTAAAGGTACTCGATCTGTTAAATCAATGTCGGCCAACGAGGAAGACGTGCCAGATAGCGACGGTGCCGATGTTGAATCGGATTTTTCGTCATCGCGGAGATCGAGCAACGCTAGTGACATTTGACACCGGTGACGTTTTCAGATATCTTTAGGGTGGGGAGGGTAGGGAGAATTAAAGTGGCACCCTCAGGCTCAGATGGATGGGCAGTCCTTTAGAGAAGAGTTAAGTGTTTCTTATAGCGTCGTATACACGGACATTCTGTATGGAAGGACAACTAGTGTTCCATTTCAGATCACGTGTCATTCCATACAGTATGATTTCTTTGTTCAATAGTTGCGCAAAAGAAATAACAAAAGAACAATACGCACCCTGACATGATCATTGGACCCTGTCACGAAGACCCAGGCATTAAGAGGGGTTGGGCGATGAAGAAGCTATTGATTCTGTAGCTGGCAAGTGGCCTTAGGACTAAAGGCGGGAATATCACACGGTGTATCCAAGGACGCCATCGCCTAAGTACGAACAAGTTCATTTTTGCAATGTCGCTGGTGATATCACGACCTCACGCGCAGCCGTTGCAGGGGAAGTCGACCCTGTGACAGTAGAGACCTTAAGATTCACGTTTACCACGATCCGCAAACGGCAAACGTGACCATGTTTTCATCATTTTCCTGTATTTCACTCCTCTTTTTCCAAACCTTCTCACCAAAGACAAATACTCTTTTATTTATCTTCTACTTGACGATTTTACCGATTCATTTTAACTAATTTTAGAGAATGTTTCACTTGTCAACTGACGTTTCACGTTTGCCGTAAACGTAAATCTTAATTGCATTCGTGTTTCAAAGAACCTTATCTTCTTGAATGAGAAAACGAACACGTGGGATGTAACAAGACTACAGACCACCGAATAATGGGAACAACAGCATTTGTCCTATGCTGTCGTTCCTTTGCGTTTACAAGAAAGAAAATGATGAAAAACCAGCATGTTCTTTTCCCTGCAAACATTATACACCCAGAATACAAATTTATGTCCAGAGGAGTGGTATACCCAATAGACTTTCTCTTGTCTTCCCATTTCTTGTTTTAACGGTTGCACTAGGTTTCGCATGAGAAGACAAAGCAAAGGAATGAGGATTCCAGTTGAAAGAGAGAATCATATTCTCTAAGGAGTGACACGTGGCTTGAAATGGAAGAGCAATGATTAACGCCACTGAAAAGGTCTTTTACAGGAAGGTTGTCAAACAAAAAAGTCTGGAAAGGGGGTTGCCCACAGCAACCAAGAGGACAAGGCCATAACTTGGCTTTAGCATAGAGCAACCCCTCTCTTAGATTCACCTTTGGCAAACATAATTAAGCCTGATGAATTAAATCACAACTTTGCCGCTCTTGCGTCCAATAACATTTTTCTCTCTTCAAAGAGAACTATTTTAGATTTCTTTTGTAAATAAATAAAAAGGTAATTTTTTAATATTTCATGGGAAAAAGACCCCAACAATGACAATTTTTTTGTAAAATCAAATTCAATGTATTTGAAATATATATTTCTTATGATAGAGTTATTAATGAATTTGTATGTTGGAATCTGTTCTGAATGCCTAATATACATCACACACCCTCCCAAGACTCCACCCTAGGAATGGGCCATCTATTATGCAACCCTAAACTTGTCTTCAGTGAAATCCTCTAAAAGAAAAAAACTCCAGCCTGCACCACTAAAAACTGGAAGACAAAAAGTGTCTACAAACTGTCGGTACTCATGAGGCAGTAACAAGATGTTGATTTTCAAAATCTTTTAAATACACAAATGGAACCTGGCTAGCAACGTAACATTGATCAGCCTATTAGCACTTTCCTGGGCAAGTAAATGTTTAGCTTGTGTGATGGCTACCCAATCCCGGAGAGCCACCATGCAGGCTTGAAATACCAGGGCTTTTGCTAAGAGGTGCATAGATATGGGCAAAAAAGTCATGCAACTTGTAGCACGATGTGTTGCAAGTTGTACCAGTTCTCAATAAAAATCTTTATTGCAGAGTGTAGAAGGAGCTTTTACTTCCTGCAACAAAGTGGCACAACAAAAATGGAGTGGTTATACAAGCAACATTTACTGTGCAACTCTGGTTTTGTTACTCCTATTAGTGAATCTTCAGAGAAATGTATAATTCTGATTTTGCAGGACTTTTTAGACTGCAAAATCATAGTAATGGCAAAAAACCATCGAAAAAGATGATGAAGCAATAAATATTGCAAGTGTTCGACAATACAGCACCTCTGAAATCATGAATTTAACGTGTTGCTTAATTTAGAGTAGCCTGCGTCACATCCGGACAAACTACAGTTAAGTCCGTCTACTTAACCGTAGTTTGTCCGGATGTGACGCAGGCTAAATTTAGAGCAATTAATTTAGGAATGATAGGTCATTCTTGGTATTACCATAAGAACACACTACAAGAAATCTTAGCTGTGCTACAAAGTGTTGGTAGATTTATAAACATCCATAACTTAAACATCTGTAAATATACAGTATATTTTAATTATTATATCAATGCATATCTATCTATCTGTACACCTGCTTACCCTAAATGTATTGATAATTATACTAAGAGGGGTTGTATATTAACAATACTTACCTATTAAATTACTATCAAATTCTCAACAAATCTTCAAGGGAACGAGGAGATATGCTGAAACTTAACTTGGAATGGATCCTCTTTACATATTAAATTTGCTACTAAATTTTAAAAATTCCCCAGATCTCACACTAAAGCCTCTGGTGAGTTACAACTGGTACACCATCTCTTCTAAATCACCTACACTCAATCTAATGCAGGTCCTACATGATATGAGAATGCTGAACTGTTTAGTTATTTGTTTAGCTATGTGGAACCAAAGTTAAACAGCTGAGTAGTACCCAGTAAAGCCATGAAATATAATCAAAGAAGTTTATAAAAAGTGACTAATATATTACTGACCAATAGTCACTATCAATACAACCATGAGATTCATTACACAATGAATAAAGTGACAACCCAAAGGACTCATGGCATTCTTTGTGTAATAACTTCTGGTTGTCACTAGTGGTAGTGACTATTAGTCACTAAATAGCCATTATTTGCTCTTATTTCATGTTTTTACTGTTTCCACTTCAGCAGTGCACACATTACTACCTATGTCCTAAATGTTAATATCTATATTCCATTCAAATTTCAATTCCATTTTTTCATTCAAAATGCAATCCAATGACATTACCAAATATGACCAATTAACAAGTATAAAAATATTAACTTAAGGTATTACAATAAGAATACTGGATTGACTAATACTAGTGAATGAATGGAATATTTGAACTTAGAAAAAACCTACTAATGGTCTATCACCAATCGAGCACTGATTGGCTGAGCTACTAGGGGTCTATTAGTGATAGTCCTCTAGTAGCGAAAAGTTTTACAGCCAAAAAGAAATTATTTCACGCAAATTTCAACATTTTGTCATCCTTTATTGGAGCGATTACTAGGTTTTTACTAATAACAATTAGACCTCTCGTCCTCCTTTGGCCTCGTGGGTTATATTGACTCGTAGACTATTTGGACTCCAGGACTATTTGTTAAATTATAATCTGGTCCCTGTGCAGCAATCTTGTTTAGGTTCCTATTTTTCTCTGACACTGATTTATTTGATTCTTGAAGGACCTCTACAATGAGTTAGTGTTTCCTGTGGCAATCCTTAATCATGTTTTCCTATCCCTGTCTTGTCCATGCTTCCTCAGGGCTACCATATTCAGTTGTTACTTTAGCAACATGCATTCCCATGCTTTTTTCCTTTCCTAGCCCTGTTTCTTCTGGTCCATGGTATCCTATCCAGCTTTTCCACTGTGGCAATGTTCAACCTTGAATGACATTGCTCTTCTTTTGTCTCCTCTATCTTTCATTGGGACCTCCACTTTTTGTCCCTTATGCAGTCATCACTCTGTCTTCTCAGACCTCCAAGTTCAATTGCTAGTGCACTGATTAAAATAGCAACATGAAGTGATGCAATGAAAAGGAATCTTCTGTCTCCTTGGCCCTCAAAGTTCACTCATATTTAGGGCCGTAACTAGGGGGGAAGCACTGGGTGCATGTGCACCCCCCATCAGAGCAAAAGGTCCGCTTTTTATCACCATTTGTTGATTGCTTGGAACAAATGCAGATCTAATGCAGGATTTTCAACAAGGAGATACTTACATAAGGAAAAAAGGTGACATTTGCTTATAAAAAAGGCTACTAAAACGGCTACTTCTACTCTTTATACTACTCGTAGGTCCGTTTATATTTGAAGTGTACCCTCCCGGTAAATTTTCTGGTTACGGCCCTGATATTTCAGCTTACAATGTTTAAATACAGCATTGATATACAGAGATGCAGTGAAGGGACTTCTGACTTCTCTCTAAAGTATCTTAAAACTATACATGCTAAAAACTATGAATATTTATTCTATTAATTTCTTAGTTTACAAGGTTCCATATTGAAATCTGCTGGCATTCCTTCAAAGCCTATTTTACTTCCACTTCAGACATACAAGCTAATCTTATACTTGCCTCCTGGAAAATATTCATAGATGAACAAGTTAGTATTTATGGAATGAAGAAGTTTATAGCCCATTTTACTTAAGTATCGGGGCCTGTTGATTTAATCCCAGTGAGAGGAGACAGTAGGAATTTTTTTCTTAGGGAGTTATAAAAAAAAAAATTAAGACTCTAGGAGGCACATCAAGAGAACCTCATTAAGAGAGATGGGAGTCACACTGAACGAAATGCTACTGGATAATAAATAATGAGAAATGAAAAAAATTGGAAAAGAATCAAATGCACTGAACTTACCCAAGCACCTAATAGAGAAGTGACCGAATAAAAGCCTGGCATTCTTCTCAACTCTGACAGCAACTGACCACGAATCTTGAGAAGAAATGGAGTGGTCTCTACAAAATGATAAAGTATCGTGATTGTTTTGATCTGTTATTTGCATGAAAACTGTACCCAATTTATTTATTTTACTTATTTATTTGACTTTGTTTTACAAGGGTAGCACTTAATAGCCAGCAGCTAACAAACCTGTGTTTTCAGAAGTTCATTTTTGTGGAGGGAGGAAAACCGGAGAACCCGGAGAAAAACCCTCGAAGCACAGGAGAGAACCAACAAACTCAACTCACATATGATGCCGGGTCCGGGAATCAAACCCGGGACCATAGTGGTGAGAGGCGAGCGCTCTCACCGTTGCGCCACCCCCGTGATGATGATGGTTGTAGTCATAATGATGATTTTATATGTAGATTATGGAATTTGAAGTCAGTGTTTCCCTTACCATATGCATTAGCATTGCATGCTGGACTAGAATGGGGATAGTTCTGTGGTACTGAAATCTCTATGGGTGGAACTGCAGGAAGAAATTCATCATCTGAAAAAAAGGAAATGGTTACATTTGGTTTGTGTTGACAAACAAGTCTCCCAAAGGATTGAGGCTCCTGAAGAGCCATCTTTATGAGACAACTGAAGATTTGTTATATGGGAAAATGTGAGAAATAAAAACTTACGTATTGAACATCTAAGTAAAGTGGAGCTCTGGCTACTACCACCGTCTATTTCTGGTTTGACAGTGAAGCGGTCACAAAGTCTGGCCAGTTCACCTTGAAGGGTGTGTGGAAGAGGACACTTCTTCTGGGTTACTTGAGTTAGACGGATCTTCTTCATGGGTGGTGGGGGAGGACTGAAAATAGACAGTGAATGATCATATGAGCACCACAGCACTACTGTATAATACCATATTATATATCATACTACACGTCTGCACCATCCAATGTCACACCGCAGCAGCTACATTAAACCACACATACACCATAACACACTATACAGTCTACTGTACAATATACCATATTCCACCACCACACACCTTATAGCATACCACACTGCACCATACGATGCCACAACAGCTACAGTAAACCACACACACACAACAATTCACTATACATGAGTCTATTGAATGCATATCCCGCCACCACACACACATTATGACACATTGCAATACATTAATTAACTTCACAACATAACACACCCCAGCACCACGAACAAACACACCACCAATACACTGCATTACGACTACACCAAGAAGCCTACATTTTCTTACAACGCAACACCCAAAAGTATCTCTGCATTGAATGTATTCACATACTATTATGCACAGGCTTTTCCACGTGAAGCTGGCTGTTTTACCAAATATGGCATCAAAATCTCGTTTTGGTTTCAAAAGCCTGTGCATAGAGGTATGCAAATATATTAAATATGGTCATATGTTACATGTTGTACTGAAGTGAAAGGTCCTGATTATTATGGGCTGTTTATCTTACCAGATAGGAGGGCCTTCCATTGACTGTACTACAGGTGAGAATGTCCTCTTCAGTGTGTGAGAAAACAGTGGCGACTTAAGATGCTTGACAACAGTCTCAAACAATGCCTGACCACTAATCTGGGAATGATCCTCTGATGATGGAAAGGCTTTGCTGGATGGTGTAATGGCTGGTGGCGTTGCCTTTGCTACTGTAGTACTCTGTGTTGCTGTCGTTGGAGATGTGGTTTGAGTGGTTGTTCTTTGCTGTTGGGAAAAAACACACACATAGAAGAATACCATAGTATTGAGACATGATTTGTATGACAACCATGAAACAGTAAACAGCAAAAGAACATTATTTACTCACTGGTGGCTTTAGATTCATTTTCTTCAACACTTGTTCACATTTTTCTAAAACAGCTAGTGAAAGTCTAAGGAAAAAAAGTTTTGTTAAATCTGATTAGCAACCATCAAATATAATCAAGGAATACCAAAAAAAACTTCAAAATATGTAAAGATGATCTATTTCGTACCTTTTGGAAGGGTTTGTTAAGATATCCAAGAAATTCTTTAACTTCTTCAGATCATTGGTGCTATGCTCTGCAAATTTAGCTTCATTTGTATTAGAATTATTGTTAATCATGGTGTAGAATAATCTTTATAGGGGACATGGGTGGCTGCTAAGGAGTACTGCAATTTTCATAATTACTATGCCTTGTAGTTCAGTTTGACATGGCACAAGTTTTGTCGTGATGTTTTGTCGATAAGATGTGCGTGCTGTTAGGGGCAACATCAACAGATATCAAGAGGAAGTGACAGTATCAATCTACTTGTGATTTTTTCCCCCATGCTTGTTCGCCTTTGTCGGCTTCATCAACTGTCACTTCCTATTGATATCTTTTGGTGTTGCCCCTGACACCATGCACATCTTATCGACAAAAAGTCGCAACAAAACATTATGTCAAAACTTGTGCCGTGTCAAACTGAACTGCAAGGTGTAGTACATGTACTTGCACACCAAGGTTACAAGTTGCCTATTAGAATTTGCTTTTACACTGCCGTTCCCGCTAGCCTATAATAAAACAGGTACATGTACCAACTGATCATCACTGATTAACAGCAGTGAAAATGCATTTTGCTCATTGATTTTTTACATTTGTTATCTGCATATTATGAAAATTGGCAGTAAAGAAAGTGAGTTATGGTTGTCACGTGGGATATAGGTAATAATGGGATAAATAAAGGAGTAATATTAAATAAAGCATTACAGTAGTTACCTTGATCTCTGTTCATCTTGTTGATCATCCTGTTCAATGGGTCAATGTATACTGATAACTGCTTGTGCTGGATATATACAACAAGCATCAGGTGAATTTCTGCTACATTTTTTGTCAACCAGCACACTTATAGTGGTGAGGGCTGGCTAACAACCCTCTCCCATTAAATAAAAACCTTATAGCGCTACTCAATATTTACAAACAAAAGCATTGCAGTGATGATAAAATGCCAATGAAGATCACAAAGGCTTTTCACAGCTTCAACAAATGGATTTCTGGTTGGCATATAAATAACAAAGACTTTCATCACACTGAGTATCGCTATTACAGAAACCAGAAAAAAAATTCCTGATGTAAATCAGGCACTGTAAAAGAGGATAGTGAAAGGTAACAAAAGGCTAAAGAGAAGTTATAGGGTTACCTTTTCTAAGTAGGCCTGTTCCTCAGCAGCACTTAATGGAGCAGGGCTGGCAGCCGGTGGGCCTACTGATGCTGGGTTTAATATCGACGCAGGTGATTGAACATTGAGAGTTCCTGGGGTTGGTACTGATGACGTTGCAGGAGACTGTGGTATCATAGGCTGTGGGTTGTAAAACAATTAGTTTATTTTTTTATACCTTCCTATCCACACCCTTTCACATAACAAGGTACACTGTAAATTATAATCTCAGTTTTTCTTGGATCTTAGCTGGTGTAACTTGATTACACAGAAGTCTCTTACTCAAGGGTTTCTCATTGCAGGAGAATTCAAGGAGTATCCATTAACTTTGATATTTTCAAGGGCTTCTCAAGTACACCTGAAAACTGGTTTTGAATATACCTTTCGACCTCCGTTGAGCTGCACCACTGCTGTATTTGTGGTGGTGATTAGCGAAAACGAGTTTTTTTTTACCGATATGGCAGCCATCTTGAATTCTTTTGTTTTGAGTGAGAAAATATGGGCTGCCAAGGGGGAAATTGCTAGAAAAATTATAGTATGTACAACTTTGAGGATAAAGTTTTACCTGGTTTTATGTTGAGAAACACATCTGAATACCAATTAAATTTGCTGGTAGTTTGAGCAATATGTGAAACTCCAAAGTGAAAGATTCTTGTACAAAGTTATCATGCCTTAGCATTCTTTACAGGAATTTCTCATTTAGCCCTAGGTATTCCATAATTCCCTATGACTTCAAGATGGCCTCCCTATCAGTAAAAAGGTCTATTCCAGGGCTTTTCAAGGATGTTAATTACAAGTAGCACTAACCCTGACATAGTAAAGAACTGCCCATATTACAAAATACTTCTAACAATATTCCAAGGAACATGTAAACAAGAAGATGGCTGTGTGGGACAAGAGATACCTACCTGCTGAGGTGAAGGGGTCATGCCATGTTGTACCCCAGGTACCGGCGATGGAGTTGTTTGGTAGGCCGGAGATGGAATTATTGGCTGATTGGTTGCTGGTGAGGGATGAGATGCTGTTGTCCTCATTGCCGCAGGTGATGGCACACTTTGCATACGGGCCTGCATCTGTGATACTTAAAAGAGCACCAGACAAATATGGATTTAAGAAATGGAAAGACATTCTTCCAATACTTGTTTCCGTAGTGCTATATTGCCAATTTTAAAATAACTCAGATATAGTGCTTACTCTGATTGGTCAATTGTCATTTTATATAACTCAACATAGAACAGAGAAAAACATGTTAGCAATACACTAGCGCACTGCTACTTTCTTATTAATGTTTTGAAAACTGCTCGTATTTTTATTGCTTCTTTTGAGTCAATCGTTAGTTATATCTTAGGTATTTTATAGAGATAGCTATGTATGTTGAATTACAGACGAATTGCCTACAGCTAATGCTCCCCAAGCACTTTTCTCAGGCTTATGCATTTCCAGCGTGCTTAAATAACTCAATATAATGCATGTTTATCTCTTCATCACCGTTCACTATTTGCTGTTTGACCTATCAACCATTTTAGAAGCTGTATACAGAGTGTTACTACAACCTGGATGTTCATCTTCGGGAACCCAAGTGTAATATTTTCACTCTTTTCAGTCAGGAAAGAGTTGAATTTCGACTTCTGGAACAAGCTCCAACAGACTCTGTTCCCAGGGGTATTTCTTCTGGTAGTGAGGAACGAGCGACAGAATATTACCCCTGGGTTCCCGAGGATGCCTGGATGTTATACCTGTGGATGATACAGCATGAGCTACCTGCTGTCCATGCTGTGACGACACCATCTGAGGAGATGGGTGCGACTGGTTAGCAGAAACAGCAGTGGCTGTGAGTCCAAGGACAGGTTGCTGTTGAACTGGCTGTGTTGTCACCTGCATTGGCTGGTTGGATATGTTGGTGGAGTACTGCACATGTTGCTGCATTGCTTGTGTCATCTGCACCATTGTTTGGGCATTCATCTGTTGTTGCTGCTGCTGCTGCTGTTGTGGACCCATCTGATCAAGATTAAAACATAATTCAATAATTTAATGCTAGGTTTCAATTAGCTTATAAAAGTATACAATACTCCATTTTCAAATTCCCAGTGAATGGCTGCTGTTATGCACAGCAGACGCATTTCTACAGGATTCGCCTCAATTACAAGTAATATATTCATAATTACCAGAACAGCTCCTGGAAATTCAAAGTAGTTTGTATTGTTCAGGTTCGACAATTTTTGCTTTCTCGTTGGTATGTATGAATATTTGACCCACAATCGAGGCTAACCCTGTGCAAATGCATCTGCAGTAAAGCATTTACAGCAGTGTTTGTTGAATTCGAAAAAGGTCGATTAATATCAATTTTTCCAGACAATGGTCAAACACTGGCCACCATGAACTGTTGCCCAGAGAATTTCTCTTCCAATGTCACTATTTCTCCCATAAAATTCCTCCCTTGCAGTACTGCATGCTTGGGTGACAGGGAACACTTACTGTAAACTCATTCAAGACATTTTCTTGACAAATTTTTTAATGGAGTCTAAGCTGCTAACCAATTAGGTATTGGCACCTCACTTTCACGTCTTGATAATGTTTGGTAACCTCAATTCAACCAGCTTAACCCCAAATAAGAGTGAAGTACTGGTAGCAAAGTGCAACTACCCAATAGACCTCAAGCATGATGACATTTCATACCCCTAATACCACAATCCTTTTTGAACTTTCTTTTGATATTCAAATATTAAAACTCCTGTGAGAATTCAAAGACAATAGTAATAATTAAGAAAAAAAAAGAAGCTACTAAAAGGAATTGTGGTATTAGAGGTATGAAAGGTTATCAAGCAATGGGTCTATTGGTTAGAGATAAATTGTCTTCAACTTTTGTTTGAGTGTTCATGGTAAGGCACACAGAGTTTATCCTTCGAAATTCGAGTAATTTTGAAATCTTACATTTCTGAAGGTCATCTGGTGTGCTTTATAAGCAGTGTTAGCAACTGACGTCATTGGCGCTGCACTGATTTGTGGGGAGAACATTGGTCTCTGCATAACCGCATTCATATTCGGCATTTGTACTTTGGGGACCATTTGGGAAATATTCTGACCAGGTTGACCTACTCTACACAGCTCTATGGAATGACAGAGTATGATGTGTTTAGTTGATATTCATGTTCATCATCGCTTGCTATCAGAGTGAAGTCACTAAGTCGGTGAAATAGGTATTAGACTAATGCACCTTTAAGTAGTACTAACCTCTACAGGGCATAAAACAACAGTTGCTTACAGTAGATGAATGACATTGTGCCAGGCCAAAACTATTTTAGAACGGACGTGCAAGACATGACCAGTCAAAATGACAGAGGTATTTGCTGTTTAGCCAAGATAACAGTCAGTTTTGGCTGGACATTGTCTGATGTCCAGCAGTTATTTTAAGCCCTGCCTTAATACATGGTTTACTTTTGTGTCTATTTGTCAATAACTATTACACCTTAATTTAAACAGGTATTTTTTTTATGGGTTAAGGTATCAGTGACCATAGGCATTTAACTCCATATAACATGAAACCTTTTTATCAAAACCCAAATAAAGCATACACTTTCTGAAAGTTAAATAAATTTAGAAACTGTTTCTTCTTCTATTTTTTTAGAATAAATTGATCCTTTCAAGTTACAGCAATCTATTCAAATTTTCACATGGGTCTCTTCTCAGAGTTCCATGACAGCCAGAATTGATCAGAGACCAATGTTTATTACCTTCACAAGATCACGAAATATCCCCTTTCAAATGAAAATCTCTGATTTTTGAGTTTTTGCTTTTTTCCAAAGTTATCGTTGATTTTGTATTGGATACAGCTACTCAGGGGGTGTTGTAACTTTAGAGTGTATAACAGAGCAGTGGAGCAAATTGTCAACTGTCGTCACTCTACAAGAATACTCTATACTCTACCTGGCTGTGTGTTTGGTCTTATACCCTGTTGGCCCCTTCCTGGTCCTGAAACGGAATTATTCCAGTTGCACATCAAGTTCAAGAACTCAATGGCAGAAATGGCTTGACACCAGTTGGGGAAGGGAGGAGCTAAGATTCGAAATCATAAAAAATTTGTGGGCGCAAATGGAAACCCAAGCAAGGTATCCATGTCCATAACTACCGGTATCCAGCCTCGGTAGGGAAAACTAACAAAGACTCATGCCATAGAAAATATGCTTTATCAACTTCACAGCATTATTAGATGTAAATTCAAAAACTTTACAAGGGTTTCTGTGTGTAGTACCTGTGTTTACCCATGCAGCCTCTTCTCATGAGCATTTTAAAGGGTTGATTTACATGGTTGTACTGTCTCACGTTGAGTAGTGTCTACAATGTGAGTGGTTGGAATTTACAACACGAGCTGAAGGGGACACATGTTGTATAGACTTACTTATCAAACTCCTAGGTAAATGATATAAATTGGTACTAAAAATTCAAAGATTGGGCTATTTTTTGCCCAGAAAATCCAAGTTCAAGTTCATGCAAATGAACAAAGTTTTGTTTCAGAATATATGTACAACACTCTTCATGATCATTATTTTCTATTATTTGCGGCCTAACAGATATAAAGCAAAGTAAGAATGGTAAGAATTCTTACCCAAGTCACGAGCAAATACCAAAACACGGGCCACATAATGCATGTACTCATCCTGAAAAAAAGATGCACAAGTATCGGTACGTACTATCTTTATAATTATTAATCATTAACTATTAATAATATCATTGGATCTTTGCCCTCACTCCTGTGATATTTACTCTGTGAGTATAGCTGGATAATAACCCGACATGTGCAATCAATAGAAATCAATATTGGAAAATCGATTGATAAATTGATTTCAATCGAAATCAGTGTCAGACAATCAATAATATTCAATACTCACACATTTTCTCTTAAGCAGATTATTGATTTATAGTTTTTGTATCAAATAGTATCGATATAGAGTAATCAATAGATATACATATTAATGTAATTGAAAAATTGAAATTATTGATTACTCACAACATGTGTCTTTCGATTTTTATCAATTGCCGATATAATTGACCAATCTCATTGATTGATATTGGTAGTAACTGATTATCTCTTTTATTGATTACACATCGGAATAATAAATTTAGACATGTCACTAGTTGATTTATCAAACCATTAAATATAAATAAGCATGAAATATGCAAATGAGCAGTGCCATAATTTCATAGATTTCATCGCCTGGAACTTGAGTCATTTCACTGGTACCAATAAACAACCAGAACATGCCCAGTTCAAAGTATCTATTATCATTAATAAGCTTGATATGAATTAATAATCATATAGTAACAACATTTCAAACAGGATTCAAAAATTTGCTTAAAAATGCTAAATATTCAAATCCTGATCAAAATTGAATATCTTCAGAATATTCTCAATTTAGATTAAAAACAGAAGTATTTCAATTGTTTAGCCGTATTCCACATCAGAGCTAATGTTGTATTCGTATTTTTGACAGAACCGGTCGGTCGGCTGGTCGGAAGCAGGCTTGTCGCATGTGTCAGACGTTTTTTTGGGGATAAATAAATTTCATGGCGAAGCGAGAAACAGCTGAAGAAAGAATAGCTTACCCTAGATTTAGCTTTAGAAAACACATCTCTTTCAATGTCCGCAGCGTTTTTCGTCATCATTTGTGGGTTGCCAGACTTCCGCAAGGCATCGTCACTGCAAAGGAAGTTGAACAAACAACCTCGTAAAGGACAACTTTGACGACCATTTTTACACATATTCTTGCACCACAGCCCAGCATTGAATATTCCTACTGTTTGGCCATTCCCTTATCTCTCGTATTTTCGCAAAGAATAGTCTTACTTACATTTGACCCGTTACTTTTTGGCGAAAATGTGGCGACCGCCAATCTTCTGCTTCGCTGTTCGCCATGTTGCCCGCGACGTCATGCATGACCCAGACAATAACACAGGGATCCCAGAACCGCAGATCGACAAGTGATCTTCGAATAAATTACAGTTAGAGACTAGGCCTGGTTTGCAGCGAGGAGTTTTATGATCTTTCGGTTGACGTACCTCTTGGTATCTCCATTTAGCTTTTCTTCGAGCTTCTGATCAGTTTGTTATTCCTCTCCCAGTTTATCGCCCTGAAGAGGAATGCGCGGTTTTTTGGCTAATCTTCTCGACCGCAGATGATATTTTTCTATTATCTTACTCATTCAATTTTACGAGTACAGTATACCTTCCACCTTTATTTTATTGATTATTTCTGTCTGGAGTCTTCAAACATTTTAAATATTCACCCAAAATACGTTCAAGGCCCCTCGCAGGGCTCTTCGGGATACTAGCCAAGTCAGGCTGACTGGGCCATGCACCCCACACCACCATAAAAGATAAGGGGATTTGTTATATTTGTTTAACTACACTACACGCTGCTATTTTTCTTTGCTGCTGATGTAGGAAGAGTTCATACTTTAAGTTGCGCAACACTATATGAGGGTTTGGGACACGAACAGCATCTCGTACGACTGTGAAAAGCCCATGGGACAAACGCGGTCCAAGATCTCGTAATGCACTAGTCAAATGAACACCCCCCCCCCCCCCCGCCCCGCCGAGGCAGAGAGGGGGGCCCGCGGGAGGACCGAGCGGAAAGCCGCCCCACCCCCCCCCCCC
>WUCR03007135.1:0-14157 GCA_009858155.3 Phymanthus crucifer
GATTCTTTGTTTCAGTTGTATCCATATTCATGTGTCTTCTCATGCACAACCATTAAACAAAGGAATGATACTCTTGGAAATGACACGTGGTATGAAATGGGAAAACATTGTCACGTAACTGGGTAAAAGGGTCTATTCTTTCTAAAGACAGAGTTAAGTTGCTATTTAGATTGTGTGATCTCGACCGTACCGTATGATAGGGCCTGACAGATACAAATCTTACAAAACCACTTGCACTTAACAATGTCAATTTCTGGTCATTCATAGTTTTCACCTTAAAACTCGTTTATTATCAGCTTACCAGGGCAATCCTTAATCTTGCAATTTTCCTGCTCGCGGTCGTTACCCTCAAATCGGCAGTCAAGTCCTCCCCAAGCAGGAGGAGGGTTGGTGCAGTTTCTTGTTCGGAAACGTTCTCCAACTCCACACGGTTTTGAACATTTACTCCAGGCACTCCATCCCGTGTAGTTTCCTTGCATTGGTTGGACTACAACAAAGAAAATGCAATCTTAAGCCAGTGAAAACTAAGCGCCGGTCCGAGGCTAGATCTTAGTGTTCTTGTAGTGACCCTCTTTCACGATTTAACGTTTAGGATTGTTGCCATCCATTTTTTATATGTATATATAGCACACGAACAGGTGCAGGCACGCAGGCCCGAACGCAAGCACAAGCGCAAGCAAAGGAGGCATTATTTCACCGTTAAAACAGCCAATCGCAAGCATAAGCACAAGTGAAAGCGCAATTGCAATAAGCCCTCTTATGCTTGCATTTGTGCTTGCGTCGCTCGTGAAAATCGAGCGCAAACACTGTGGAGCGATTTCAAAAGTGTTGGGGAAGACTAAAAATGTAATATTAAAGATACTTGTATGGAAGGTGCGGGGGAGGGCTGAAACTGCAAAAAATAGGGGACAAGTACGCAAGAAAGGAAAAAAACCCACAGCCGCCTCGTCTCCGTGTTCTCTAAACGACTGCTGACAAACTGTACTGTATCTAGATTTAACGGGGCCGATGTAGCCAACAATACAGCAGCACAATAGGTTTTGAATTTAGCGGTTGAGATTCTAAATTGCCGCTTTGTTTTGGAGCTGCTTGTCCGTTTATAGTAATGTGCCTCGCATACGAATTTCTATAATCGATTGCTTACCGTTTTCGACGGTGAAAACATAATTAGTTCGTTCCTGTCCACTACATTCCAGGTTATTAATATGACACGGTTTCTTCTCACTGTCTATGCATCCTAGCCATGGCTTGGGTTGATTTTGATCGCTGAAGACAAGTTGTTCTCCCTCCTGATAGTAGGTCTCGGCCCCTCTTTCTCCCGAATAACACTCTCCGTAATTTTGGATGCCGAAGGTGGACATTCCACTGTTGCGTGTCATGCGAGCGCACCTATAAACAGAAAAGCGCATATGATACTTGAACTTCTTGCAGTGCAACGCACGCTACCGTGGCCTCTAGAAAAAGGTTTTGATAAGTTTTTACATCGATTTACAAACACTGCTGGTCGAGACATGAAAGTCAACGCTGATGCCTAATTGGATAGCGACTGAGCGCCCCATTAAAGTTATCCAAAAATATGTCAAAAACTTTGTCTAGTGTTCACGGTAGCGCACGTTGGAATGTAAGCTGACTTTAAACTTGTAAGCGAGTCATACATTTTTCTCTCCGTCTCCCTCAAGTGCATTACGTCGAGTTTAGGGACTTTTTACCGTTACTATAGAAACAGTTTCCATGGCGCACATACCTGCAAATGACGTCAGACAGATATGTGTCCCAGTTTTCAAGGTCCACTCTATTGTCTTTAACATCACTGAATAACAGTACTGGTAATGGGCGGTAGATGTTGTGATCATCACGGAAACATCCAAGATCCCGATATGAAACTTCACCTATCAAGAAAAGCAAGCTTGACTTAGAATATATTGTCGACAAAATTCTGGGTGTGATTTGCTGTGACGCAACCTGTCTCATGGTACTACTTAAACGTCTCGTCAAAAAGGCATCCTGTGGCATTTCTTCCTTTGTTAACATTAGCACGGGTGGAATCGTCGTCGCAACGAAGATTTTGATAGGCGTAAATGTGTTGGCATGATATATTCTTTTTTTATATATATAACTCATTTTTGAGACTTTCCCTGCATGTCGTGGAGATAGAGGCTAAATTTGTTACGGGTTAAATAGGGATCTATTGCGAGATATTGAGCAGAAGGGTTTTACTTACAGCAGTCCCTGATCTTGCAGGCTTTGATCTCCTCTGCATCACCAAGGCATTGCTCTCCACCAAATGAAGGCCGAGGTGCTGTACATGTCCTGATTCTCTTGACGACCCCGTTACCACATGAACGGGAGCACGGCGACCACACTGACCAGCCCGACCACTCGCCGTTTTCTGGAAAAAGACAAATTGCAGGTAAAATTAAAATAATGTAAATATTGAAAATGAAATCGCGCTAAATGCAAACGATATTCCTGGTACTTCTGTTGGTGATAGAATCCCAACCCATCTTAGTATCTCGATACTGACTAGCCACGACTTCAGACAAACTGGTACCCAGGAAATCGTTATACCAGAAAAAGCTTTGACAAAAGTAACCCGTTGTACTTACGGGCACACGGTCTAGTGTTACACGAGTCCTCTTGAACATCAGGTCCTTCGCTGGCGCAGTTTCGTCCACCATACTGAGGCAAAGGATTTGTGCAGGCACGTGATCTCAAACGTCGACCGCCACCGCACGTGACGTCACACTGAGTCCATTCGCCCCACTCCGTGTATCCGCCATTGACTAGAAAACAAATAATACGGTTAGAAACTCATTTTTAAAATTGAAGAAAGCACATTGACATACGTTTGGAAACTTTATATGTCACATATTGCGACATCGCTTGTACACAAAGACAAGGTCAGGGTCCAAAAAGGCAAGCAATTCTGTAAAATATTTTGAGCATTTTGGGACGAGTTCGGATTTTCGTGTAAAGGCTGAATCACTGCGAATTTGTCCCTTTTTTAGCTGGATTTTGAGCATATAAATGCTCTATTACCGCGAGCCACTTCTCTGGTTCTATTTTCGGCAGATTTTTAGTGCGTACTCTATACTCACCCATGCAAGGGACATTATCACAGTACGCCTCCTCCTTCTCGGGTCCTTCGCACGACCGTCCGCCATGAGCTGCAGGAGGATTGTTGCATTCACGTGTTCTTGACTTCTTGGACGCTCCGCAGGTGGTTGAACATTGAGTCCAGTTCTTCCATTCACCCCAGTTACCATCAACTGCGCCATAAAAGCGAAAAAACTTCAGTGTAACAAATTACTATTACTCCCGTGCCTCGACAGTAGACCATTCGACTATTAATCTGGAAGGTCTTGGGTTCGATTTCCATCTGAGACTGATAGAAGAACCGAAGGATATTGAAAATAAAGTATGTGTTATATGGTTACCGTACCTGGACAATCAGAGAGACTGCAAGGCATGGTCTCTCTGGCACTTCCTGGACACCCCATGCCTCCATATTTGGGCGCCGGGTTATTGCACAGGCGCATGCGCTCTCGTTTTCCAGCCCCACAAGTGGCAGAACAGAAGCTCCACATTTGCCATGCTCCCCAATTACCATGAACTGAAGATAAAACGAAACAATTGAAATTTCAAAATTAAACCTGCTCTTATGTGATGGCAAGGAGAGTCTCGATGGACGTAATTTTGGACGAACCTGAACCCAGAGAAACTAGCTTTTAAGTCTTCATATTATCCTCAAACAATGGTGTTCAAGCTAATCTTAGTTTTTCAATAAAGTATATATAATCTTGGCCATCGAGATATAGTTCGGAAAAGATGTCTAAGGATTCTGATAATCATACAATTGAGGCTTGACAGGTAGACTAATATTCACTGGAATATCGTGTCCTTTCCAGATAATGGAGATTTGCAAACTTCCAACAAATTTCCAACAAATTTCCATGATACTTCCAACAAATTCCATACCATGGAAGTGTCCAAAAAGGTTGGAAGTATCATAGAAATTTGTTGGAAGTCGCAAATTTCCATGATCTGGAGAGGACACGATTTTCCAGTGATTGTTTACTGCTCTAGGGTTACTAATGTCATTTGTCGCTTTCGAAAAGTCTAAGACATTATTATTTTTTGGGCAATATCGAAATATTTGATAGAGGTTGCTATCAAGGAAACTTACTTGGACAAGGTTGCGGATTGCAGTGCACAACTTCTTTGGCATCACCATAGTACGTACAGTCACTGCCTCCATATTTGGGTGATGGCTCAATGCATTCTCTTGTTCTGAAATGGACTCCTCCGCCACATGTGCGACTGCAGTCACTCCATTCTGACCACCCAGTGTAGTTGCCGTTCACAGCTGTTAGAAAAGATCACGCGAGCTGTTAAACTAAGGATGATAATTATAATTTCATGCAAAGAATAAGACCTCAGTCTCGGTCTCGAATTCCTTGTGGGAGCCTACCTCTTGAGTGCGTACTTTAAAGGAATAAATAGAGGCTTTGCACCATCACATGATGGCAGCCATGACAGGAGGGAGGAACAAAAGATCTTTTCCCTCTGGGAAACTGAACTCTTTCTCATGAAGATGATTTAAGTCCAGATTCCATTGCTACTGCCCTTGTCATGGCTGCTGTCACTTGATGGTGTAAAGCCTCTATAGAACATTTTTAAAGCGCTGCCGAAGTTAACTTAGAGATAATTTGGAAAATGATTCAGAATAGGGTTGGATTACTCACGACATCGTCTGACTTTGCATGACTTCTGTTGCAAACTATCGCCTTCACAGGCAAATCCCCCATTGCTTGGTTTGGGGTGATTGCAGATACGTGACCTGATCTGTACTCCATCGCCACAGGTTGCCGAGCATGCATGCCATGCACTCCACCCTGACCATGAACCGTTGACTGTAAACATAATGGGCAAAATCAGATTCAGAATTTTTCAATGCAATAAGAGGTCGATAGCTAAGTATATGAAAAATATTCCCATGCCGGCATTAGTGCTTTGAGTTATTTGTTGATCTCTTTTTGTGCTGCGAGAGCTTATAGTAGTGTTTTTCAATGCTCACCTGGACAGTCTCCAAGGTTACAGGATAGCTTTTGTATAGTTGGACCGATGCATGGCTTGCCATCGATGCTTGGTGGAGGTGAAGTACAGGATCTTTCTCGTACCCTGCTACCCTTGCCACACGTTGAAGAACAGTTGGACCAGGCAGCCCATTCACTAAAACCTCCATCAACTAAAAATCACAGGAAAAATGTGTAGCATGTGAGACAACAGAGAAATGATGCCTGAAGGAATGGCACGTCGTTTGAACAGAAGGTGTTATGCTCGAACCAAGAAAATATTTCATAACCATTTTCTGCATTCTAATATGATGGATATGATGCCATAGGGTGTGACGCACAGTCAAAGAAATAAAAGTAACATGATCAGGATCGAGAGAGCATTACAGCAAAAACACACGTTTTTTCAAGTACATTCAACATTATTTACCTGGACAGTTAACGCCTGTGTCACATAACGCTGTCTCCACTTCGTCGCCAAGTACGTTGCAATCCCTGCCTCCATATTGAGGTTTAGGATTCGTGCAGTTCCTCACGCGTGACTTGAAGCCTGTGCCACACCTCTTTGAGCAACTTGTCCATGCAGACCAATCACTGTATCCACCATCAATAGGCGTGACTAAAATAGATTGTACAAAATTTACTGTCGAATCGTTAGAGGTAATCGAAGCTTATTTCTGATTTTCGTTTCGAAAAAACAAATCCAAGGTTAACAATGCAAAATACGATGATTACTTGATTCGTTATGACACACTGCTAATCCATAAAAAAATGAATATTTTGGATAATTGATTTTAGAGTAGCACTAAATTGACCCTATTTGTAAAAGAAAAGAAAAGGAAAGGAAAGGGAAAAAAGGAAAAAAAATCTGTTTTGCGAACTGCTGTCAGTGAGTGTATTCACGTGAGAGGGATTTCCAGAATTGGCGCGTTTTATCGTGTATTGCAGCATTTCACTCTTCAATCCTGAGTTATTAGCTCCACTAAACGGAAACTGAAACTCCAACTCTTAGCACTACTTACTGTTGAAAAATGTGTAGACAAAGTTCGAGTTTTGCTGTCCAGAACAATACTTGGAGCTGTCTGCACACTGCTCGTAGTTATCTGTAACACAGCCTACCCATGGCCTTGGTGCTGGACTTCGGATAAATGCTCCTTGGATGCCATCCTTGCCGAATGTCATCCCAGAACGAGAGCCAGAGTAACAGGCACCAAGGTCTTGTAGACCGAAGTGGGAGTAGCCTTTCCTGTTGGCTTCACGGGCACATCTAGAAGCGAGCAATAAGATTTTTAAACGAGGAAATTTGAAAATTACTCATTTTGCCTATAAGGTAGCATAAGAATGATTGTCTTTTTTTGTTTTCCAGACCCTATTTCATTCCTTTGAGAATAGGATTCGTGCTTTGAGTTGTGTTCACATTCATCAGGGTTCGTACTACTCCTTAAATTCCTTGAAAACTCCTTGAATTTATTTTTCGTTTTCAAGGACACTTGAAAAGCCCTTAAATTCTAGAAGTTAACCTAAGACTCCTTAAAAACTCCTTGAATTTCAACTTCAGTGGTTAACATTGAGGGAAGCAGATTTCTAATAATTTAAAAATGACCGAAATTATCATAGAAAATATCATTTGGCAAAGTGACACAACCAAAAAGACTCCTTGAAAAATGAATTTTTGGCCCTTGAAAACTCCCTGAATACTCCTTGAATTTTCTATTTGAATCCCAAAACGAACCCTGATTCATGTATCTTATGTGCGCAACCACTAAGCAAGGAAATAGTTTTCAAGGAAATGACACGTCTAAAATGACAAAAAGGTAGCAACCGCACGTGTATACAAGGTAGCCCCCAGGTCATACGCTAAAGCGATCTAAGTCGTGGAATTCCCATTCCAAATATCAAAGTTACAATGATTCTCGTCTTCAGTGTTTTCTCACTAGACAAGTAGCATAAGCATAAGTGACAATCCTAGACGTTTCATTGAACTCACCTGCAGACAAGGTTTGGCAGGTAGTCATTCCATCGACTGCTATCCATGGGACTATCGCTGTATTCTGAACTGGTCGCGTCAACATCTGTCATTAGAAGCTCCGGCATTGGACGAGCGATTCCGAGGTTGTCTCTATAGCAACCAACAGGCTTGAATTTAACATCGCCTGGAACAAATGTTAGATATTAATATGATATTAATATTATAATCCAATTTTGACTCCCCATTTTCTGGTTTTCTGATTCTGGAATCGTGATTCTTTTTTTGCGAAAAAAGGAATTTGAACATGATTGAATTTTTTTTGATATAAATACTTACAACAGTCGCTTGCTTTACAGTAAGAATACTGCGTATCGTCTCCCTCGCACGGCCTTCCTCCCTCCATGGGTTCAGGGTTGTCGCATTTTCGTTCTCTTGAGCGCACTCCGTCACCGCATGACTTGGAGCACGTACTCCAAACTGACCATTCGCTCCAACGACCATCAGCTAGGGAAAATATGGCAGTTAAAATCACGGAAACTGTAAATTCTCTGCATTTTGCATGAATCGTGGAAACTTATTGAAGGGAGATTTGATACATTTCAAAAATATTTTGTCACTGGGATGAACGGTGTACTCTTAAGAAGGTGAACACCAACCATCGCTATTGTTTATGTCTCGGTATTAACAACAGCATATGCAGTCATTTGTGAGTCCTTTCCTTCCTTCCTTCGTTTTCTTTCTTTCTTTCTTTTTTTCAGTTCAAAAAAGCACTTACTTCGACAAGGCCTATTGAGACACACTTTGGTCTCTGTATCAGGGCCCATGTACGAACACGACAATCCACCGTGTTGCGGTACGGGATTTGCGCATGAGCGCCATCTTGTTTGGATGCCTGAACCACAACTCTTGTCACACACTGACCATTTCGACCATTCGGTGTAATTGCCATTCACTAAAGAAAAACCAGACAAAGAAAAAGCAACAGTCAACGAGAGATATATTTCAGTCAAGAAACATTAAACTCAATACTCCCCGTGGTAGATAAAATCAAGAAATTCACTGAGGGTCTCAGAATCGTGTTGGTAGAATTCCTTTATTTCCTGAGAGTGTAAACCTTAGCAATAACATAGATATTTTCTAAATGCTCTCGAATAGAGCCTTTCGTTTGCTTTACAATGTTTTCCCATCTCAGACCACGTGTCATTCCCATTAGTATCTTTCTTTGTTTAACGGTCGCACTTGAGAAGACACATGAAAATGGGTGCACCTTAAACAAAGAATCATAGGGAGTGACACGTAGTCAGAAATAGGAAAACATTGTGACGCAACCGAAAAGGTCCATTATGGAACACGAAGGTGCGTTCAAATTTCCTATCAAAGAGCGCAAGAGTCCTGCAACATTGCTTTCTATTTTGAAGGAATCCAAAATCCTCTTCTCTTCAGAAGTCCCTGTGTTTTGATTATCGACTTGAGTGAGAATCACAGAAGATATAGCGTACCTGGGCACGGCTGTGCTGTACAGTCACCAACTTGTTCGCTGGAACCTTCGCATTTCTTGCCACCACTCTTCGGCTCAGGCTTAATGCATTCTCTCTTTCGCACTCTGGTTCCAGGGCCGCAAGCAGTTGAGCAGGCACTCCAGTTTGACCATCCGCTCCAGCCTCCATCAACTAAAATATAAGGATATTTCTTGTCAAACCTAACGAAGTTCTAACGAACGTTAACTGGGTAATGTTGATTGAATTCATGATTTCGTATAAGAGTCAAATGGTATTCAGTATCTTTCTCGGAAAAGGACGTTAAATCGTCGTTAATTAATTACTAATTATTTCTTAACGGTTTGATTTGTGGGTTGAGTTTGGGGTTTTTAAGGGGTGGGATTGGTGTATGTACCTCGTAGGGGACCTCGAGTCCTATTGTACAGCACCTGCCCTCCGCAAATTCTCAAATAAATTGGTGCGCAAACATTGTGGAAAGGGTTTCCTTTAATAAACAGTAAATACGATGTGTTGACCATAACAGCTTCAACCTACCTGCGCAGTCTTCCATGAAGCACTCTTTTTCTTCAGTGTTTGAACCAAAGTTTTGATCCTTGCATGACAAACCTCCAAATTCAGGCTCAGGATGGTTACAAAGTCGTGTTCTCTTCTTGATTCCTATGCCACATGACTTTGAACAAGCGCCCCAAGCTGACCATGACGAATAATTACCATGAACTAAAAGAAAGATAAAGGAAAATGGAGAAAATTTTTATTCTCGTCATTATATTAATCAAATTAAGCACTACTTCAACATGAAATGACTACTGTGTGAGATTGATGATATAGGTAATAGATCCAAATCGAGGGGTAGAAAGGGTGATGTGAACATTTTTTCATAAAACGTTTGCGTGCACCGTCTTCTTTACGGTTGCGCCGTGACGTCAAACACGTGATAAAGCACCACCATTCACCATATTTTCAAAGTCATGAAACTTAATTCACGATATCCACTAGTCACAGCGTGCATGAATTCCGACATCTGAAATTTGGCTACCGTCAGAAGCAGATGACATGTCGTTGTAGACTAAAGAGACACCATTATGCTTAACATATTCCCCAACTCTAGAAGTCTGTACCAAAAATACTATGAACGCACTTTTCCTTACAGCCCTATTTGCCCACAAATACAGCAAACTTTGATAGCTGATTGTAACTTACTTGCACATGGTATATTTTGGCAGGGTCTGATGTGTTCAGGGTCTCCTTGGTCAGTACAGTCACGTCCACCGTGCATTGGTTCAGGATTGGTACATGTACGCGACCTTGTTTGAATGCCATAACCACATGTTTGTGAACAAGACGACCATGCGGACCATTTGGTGTACTTTCCGTCAACTGAAGATCAACAAGAGAGTTTCAGAAGGTGAGCTCTGACCATTAATTATGTTGACTATGTCAACAACGAGTCATATCTAATATTTATTGGTTACGCATTGTTTGGGGGGTGTGGGTGGGGGTGGGGGTGGGAATCAATTTAGTGTTCGTGGCAATGCAGACGCTTTTCACCCCTGATATCTCAGATTAGACTTCTGCACTCATTCTTGGGTCTCTGCTTTTAAAAATGGATTTCTTTAATAGCAAGATTTATTCACATGGAAATTATCTATCATCTTGAACGGAGTCGACATCTGTAACATAGTGATATTCTGTGAACAATTTTGCTATTCATCGAAAAAGTACAGGGGATAATGATAATAGTCAAAAGATCAAACCTGGGCAATCGGCGATGAAACATTCAACAGCCTCTTTGGCTGCTCCAAGGCGTTTACAGTCCACCCCGCCATAGGCGGGTGTTGGGTTTGTACAGTATCGGCTTCTCTCTTTGACACCTTTGCCGCAAGACTTGGAACAGGAAGACCAATCTGACCAGTCGGTGTAGTCACCATTGACTAAGAGAAGAAGGTAAAAGTTAAAAAGAACAATACATTTTTGAGAGAAACATTGTCTGAAGCAGGAAAATCAGCCTCGAACTAAGAGGATCTAATGAGTAAAGTCTTGTATGAAGTTTTGGATCAAAAGTGAAAACATAATTTGGATATCAATGGCAGTGTTCCGAAAAACTCTTGTCCATTTGGCATCGTAGCCACCATCTTGGTAGTTTTTCGTCTTGTGCCTTGTTTTGTCAGCCATAACCAGATGACGGCCATATCTTGTCATGGGTAGCAATGCTCGCCTTCGATCTCATAAATTGGATTTGGTTTTTCTAAAGGTAGTGATGGATATTTTCTGGCTTTTTTTTCTTTTCTTACCTGGACATGGCATCAAGTAGCATTTTGAGATCTCCACTGCAGCACCCATTTCTTGCTCAGCACACGATTTCCCGCCAAATTGTGGCATTGGAGCATTACAGACCCTGGTCCTGTTCTTGAGACCAATACCACATGTGGCGGAACATGGTGTCCATGGTGACCAGATCGTGTATTTACCATCGACTACGGAAGAACAAGAAAATGCAGTTAAAGCAATGCAAGCCGACGATAACCAACCAAAGAAACGTAGAAACAGACTAGGTGAAGATCCTGGTGATCTTTAGCTCTGAACGAGTCGCGCATTAACCAGCTACTGACAAGCTCGGCTATACCTGCTGCTGTAGTAAGCAGAAAAAACTGAATGCTTACTTGGACATGGTTCAGGCATGCATAGCCTTGTTTCTGTGCTGTCGGCTTGGCAGGATATCTTGGAGTTCTTTGGATGAGAACATTCTCGTTTTCTTTGTTGTATTCCTCCGCCACAAGTCCTCGTGCAGTCGTTCCAGTCAGCCCAAGCACCGCAGCGACAAGTAGCTGAAATAGAAATATTTTAGGTTAGAACCTCACAAGGAAATGGCTTATAGGCCCCATGCCTGAACGGGCCGCGCACTAGCCAACTACTGACAAGCCAGACTACTCCTGCTGCTGTGGAAATTGAAGCAGGGAAAAAAACTGAGCTTAACTAAGTATTGTAGGCCCCATACTATGAAGAGCAAGAAACTACTTAAGCAATCCTTCTCATGGACTCCTGAAACAATTTTTGGTGGTACCACGTAATAGGAATGAAAAAGAACCTTGAACAAAAATTGGACTCGGACCAGCAACAATACTGCGTTAAGCCATGCTATTGAACAACAATCAAGAGAAATTTATCTTGACAACAATACGCTCACTAACAGGGACAAGTGCAAGGTGTCCGCGTTCTACAAGTTAATGGAAGAGAAAATACAGAGGGTCAAAAAAGCGTCTGTTTTAACAGGTTGTCTGCATCATGCATTGTCATCCAGTGGTACATCCGTATTTTGAAAGAATGTTTCATTTGAATCAGCAATTAAAATATGCAGTTCGTTCTGAAAAGCAGTTTACCTGTACATTCGACGAGTTCACAGCTTTTCTTCTCGGTAGCAGGACCCTGATCATCACAGTTTCGACCGTCAGGAGATGGAGGTGGATTAGTACAATATCTTTGCCTTTCAACTGTACCTACACCACAGGTAACGGAGCACGGTGACCATAGCGACCAGTTGCTATAGTTACCATGTACTGGGCATTTATTCAAGTTGCATATTTCAGATTGTTGCATGGGGCCTAGCATGTTGCAGTCGGACCCTCCGAACTGAGGAGGAGGGTTTGTGCAGGATCTGGAACGAACTCGTCTGCCTCCGCCACAGGTTTTGTCACAGTCGCTCCAAGCACTCCAGAATCCATAATTACCGTTGACTGAAACAAACATGGCAAAACAAGGATCAATTAAAGGGGGTAGCATGGCCGAGTGGTCATGGCGTTGGTCTTGCCACCGGTTTGCAAATAGCCAACTGGTTTGCCTTCTTGCAAGTTGGGATTTTTAAGGGATTGGGTTGGGTTTGTCAAACAAATCCCATCATAAAGAAAATCACGACTAATGCAATTGTAGTTACCTGGGCAGGGCTCATCCTGACAGCTGGCACTTTCAGTTGAAGGTCCCAGATCAGAACAGTCTTTACCACCATGCATTGACTGTGGGCTTGTGCAGTTCCTGTGTCTGAACATTACGCCTCCTCCGCAAGACACGGAACATGTGGTCCAAGCCGACCAATTGTTGAAGCCACCATTCACTGCGGGAAAAAATAATTGCCATCAACCTCGATTTCATGTTAGTGAGGTGTACGTGTTTTATAAGAGCATGATACGATACACAAACATGAGAAACTGTCTGAAAGAGTAGATTCCAGTTCCTTTTTTTACTTCAAAGTTATGTGTGATAAAGTAAGCGATATGACGTCATGTCATACTATGTGACGTCAAAACACTTTGTGGCCAGATATGCCGAAACAACAGACAAACGATGATGACACTGCGAGTGTAACTCTTGTGTACATGGATGGGCATGAGTATTTCCGGTAACAAGCCATGATAAGTCGATTCCATTGCTCCCAATGTTCCTAAAGATGTCTACATATTGTAACTTTTACTCACGAGGGCAAGGACGTTCAAAGCAACGAGAAACTTCCTCGGCAGCTCCCAGGCCTTGCTCGGTACAGTTTCGTCCACCGTGGAGTGGTGCGGGGTCTGTACAGGTTCGACTTCTTCGCGTGATGCCGCTGCCACATGATTTACTGCAGATGCTCCAGCTGGACCACGGGCTGTATGCTCCGTCAACTGATGGGGAAACACACGAATTAATATGAGTAAATTGGACTGGATTGTTCTTATTGATAGGGAATGTTTCCTAATGAGTCTTTGGCGATGAGTTTCGTATTTTCCAAAGACCCATCTCCTGGCACTGGAAAGATCGTGTCCTCTCCAGGTAATGGTGATTTGCGACTTCCAACAAATTTGCATACTATGAAAGTGTCCATAAGGTTGGAAGTATCACAGAAATTTGTTGGCTCCCAGTGTGGGTTGGATTCCCAATAACAGTAGCTTCTCGATTTAAGCTTTTATAGACGAATCAAAGCATTGTATAGATATTTCTTTATCTCGTTTACATTTGTATGTACAGCCATCATAATGGAAAAGATCTTATCTATCTAATCTGATGCCATGAGATAAAATCACAATTATTATGCCCGAGGAACTCTTGTGTTCCTTACCAGCACAGTCATTCATTTGGCATGTTTTGGCCTCGATGTTCGGTCCTAAAGCAGAGCAGTCGTCACCGCCATGAGCGGGTTCTGGGTTTGCACAGATCCTCGTCCTTGTTGTCGTCCCTTCGCCACATGTTGCTGAACATGCGCTCCAATTTGACCATGCAGTGTAGTTTCCATGAACTGTTAAAAAGAACCGAAAAATATGATAAGTCTAAATTTGGATTTGCTGGAAAAGGACGTCGTGCAGTACTGATTAGTCATACACAATTTGGTTAGGAAATGGTTTTCCATAAAAAATGGTCATCGAAGGATCTGGAAACATACGACTTACAGCACTTTTACGATACGATATGACATATCACAGTTACCACAAGAATGGTTACCGTAGAAGTGGAAAGCATACATTACTGATTTCGTCCACGTACTCTATACATGTTGTATCATTTAAATGGCTTCCCACAAGAATGGTTATCGTATGAGTGGGAAACTTGCGGTACTGACTTACAGTACGTACACGGTACAACATGTTATGAA
>WUCR03007136.1:0-11535 GCA_009858155.3 Phymanthus crucifer
CCTTTCTCCCCTCCCTTCCCCCCCCTCTCTTCTCCTCTCCGCCCTTTTCTCCCCCCCCCCCTTCCCCCCCCCCCCCCCCCCCGCCCCCCCTTCCCCCCCCCCCCCCCCCCCCCCCCACTTTCCCCCCCCCCCCTTCCCCCCCCCCCCCCCTACATCCGCCCCTGTATATTTGGTTTTACTGTACAGTAAGCACTTACCTGAAGCTCCTTTAGCCGATCTCGAATTTTTATGAACCCCATGTGCAGCTTGCCGCCAAAATGATCTGCGAGCCTGAAACATACCAAATCACACCTACTCAGCACTGGTTGTGATTATCGAAGAAACGTATTATCAAATGAAAACAAATCTGTCTACTGCTGTAAGGCAGCTTACACCAAGCTAGCTCCAATGATGGGGAAATGCTTTCATTCGTATTGCATCCAAAGCAACATTTGTCTGGGTGATTGTCAATCATAATTTGTTTAGTGTATATTTTATTTTCCGTATCTCATATCGAACAGAGGGTGTAATCAGTGACGAAAAACAAAAAGTGCTGGCAAAATGTTTCCCGAGGGGAATGCCTCAGTTCACCTCGTTCTAGCTACGAAGGCGCTGCCATTTTAGAGTTTGAAATCAGTGTTTTGGTCCTGCTCAGGGTGATATTGACGAGAATGCCCATCAGCTGAATTTTGTGGTCCCTTTTAGAGTATAAGATCGACAATAAAAGTTCTTTTCAAAGACGACGACCTCAGAAACTCGTGCGAGCATCAAAATATGAATAAAATCAAGAAACAGAACTAAAATGATACGTTATTGATTGGTTCCCATGGGTGACATTTCAACACTGCCACGCCCATCATCTCAAAATACAGGTCTCTATTAGGAGACATTTTCAGAGTTCCCGTGGGGGGGGTTTACGATAAAGATGCTGAAAAATGTCATCCAAAGCAACTTGACATGGGTATTAAAACCTTCCTTCAACTAGTTGCTACCTTCTATCGTTATCATAAAGGCTGAGATAAGCAGCACACACTTCACAAACGCGAAGCTTCTGCTGCTGAATGGAGGTTGGAGGGAGTTTGCTTCTGTAAATTTCCTAATATAAAGAAAAACAAGATCAATCAATCAAAGCAATAGTCTCCTTCGCAGCCGTTCTTAGTGTCGGTCATTTCAGACCGACACTAAGAACGGCTGCGAAGGAGACTATCAAAGCAAAGGCTCTTTCAAAAGCTCTAACAGGGTGAATTTTTGGCCAACAAATTATAATGGTGATGGTAAACATGGATTATGCGTTGTAAGCACTCGATAGATGACAGAGCATTAGTAGGTTTTTCCTAATACAATTTAGTTCTGGCAGTTATGTAACAAGATTACCCAGTGTACAGGACCCATCATCACGTAATGTTCATAATGAAAAGGAGACTGCTTACCTCGGCCTGTCTCTTCTGTACTTTCAAATCATCTACTTCCTTCATAAGTGTCATGGACTCTTCAACATTACCTTCAGCACCTACAGGAAAAACACTTTTATTCTTAAAGAAGTGCAGGAGGTCCCAACATCCCCCAGTCTCAAATCATCTTCAAATTCATTCCCATTTTTGATTGGTATGTACTGGTGATTGCTAGACGCAGTTCTATTTTGCCAGGGGGAATCCACTATCATTCACATAGAGCATTTTCCACACTTTCCGTTTCCGTGTTTTACCGCTACTGTATCCCATTTTTACTATGCAGCAGACTTTGATGAAGATTTAGAAACATACTTAACGTTATACTATGCAATGTTTACAGTTGCCATGAGAATGCTTATTAGCATGGAGATAGTTTTTCCATTGAAGTAAAATTTAAAACAACTGAGCTACAGTAAGAGTATGAATAACTGGATTCAAAAACTCTGTTAATTCCCTTCAGTATGTAAATCAATGGTTGCATTATCATGATCATTACCAAGTTCTTCTGCTTTAGCCAGCTTTTTACCAATTTGTTCAGCGAATTCATGCACAGCTCTTGCCTGAAAGAGAAAAAGATCCCTGTCATGTTGAACAGAAGAAAAAAAACAACTCCTGAGTCCTGAAATAATTATCTACCAATGAGGTCTGCAGCTCTATGAACATACATGACTTCTAGTCTTCATTCATGATCATTATGTTCAAAACGTTATGAAGATTGGACATTTTTGAAGGTGTATAGAAATGAGTATTGTAATTGCAGTGGCTAAATGCCACGAAGAAGCTGGTCACAGTCTCAAATAGAATAAATGCCTGCTAGTCTAAACTGTTGCCAAGAATCCAATAAAAATGCCATCTTTATGAAAATATCAAGTGCTTACAAGCTGAATGATATGAAGAAGGTAGTTTGCTTTTCCTCAGCATACTACTATATAGCTTTCCACTCGCCTTATTAAGGATGTTTATGGGCAAATATCCCATTGTTAGCTTATTTTAACAACTTGCAAGATGAAGGTAAATCCTAGTAGAAGCAAAATAAGCAAATAATAATTATTATAGATACCTCTTCTGAATCATCCCATTCATCTTGGGTGTCTTCTAATTTTTTCTTGGCAATCTGAATCTTACGATCACAGTCATTTATAAAGGACTTCAGGTATTCCAATTGCTACAATAAAGATATTTGATATGAACAAAGTGGTAAAAATTACATTACTGCATAATGCATACTGCACATTGCATTCCAAGACCATAGTGAATTGCTGATCATAAATGCATACAATGGGAACCTGGGGTTGTGCAATGCACAGGTGATGGGGGAACCTACTTATTCACTTTGCTAAGCATGTTTGCTTGTAACAGGACAGAAAATTTTGTTTTCATGATTACTGCGGTTCTCAAAATTCTGTGAACTTGGACACTCCAACAGTAACTTTGATTTTGCTTTTTCGCTGCCGTCAATCACGATGTCGTAAGTTCCGAACCAAATCCGAACTGACTGGTGGTCCTGCTCTCTTGAACAGCTCCTCACAAACGATCAAATGGATCGATTCAGTGTCGGTTCAGATTCAGTTTGGAACTTACGACATTGTGATTGACGGCAGCGAAAAAGCAAAATCAAAGTTACCATTGGAGTGTCTGAGTTCACACAATTTTGAGAACCGCAGTAATGGTATTAGAATGCATTGTGCAGTAAACTCAAGGACAATCCTTAACAACAGGTACAGTGTAGACCTCTTGCTGTATGTTAAGATGCAGCTACGGTAATTCTGGGCAACAAAACAATCAATTCTGATTCTCAAGAGAGCAAAAGTCTTTGTCTTATCCCCCCCCCCATGTGAATGTGCTCTGACATCACATGTGAGGGGTCTATACATGGTTTATGGCCAAACATTCAAGGAATACACCTGTTTTATTGTATACCTAATGAGATTCTCACAACACTTAGGGAGGGAGACAAGTGTGCTTGAGGGTAGGCCAAGGACAGGTAGAGGATGTCCCAGATGGGATACACTAGTGCGCATGAGGACTGACCAGGGGCAGGGGACAACTAGGGAGTGTCCTGATCCATCCCCTACGGGACTGAGAGACATGGGACAACAGAGGGTCAAGGGAATGCTAGGGGATGTCCCAGATACCTCCCATGCCACTCAGGAATGGGAGATTAGTGTACCCGAGGGTGGGCCAGGGAACAACTTGGGGATGTCCTGACCAGTCCCTATGGGAGTCGGGGATGGCAAACAACAGTGTGCCGATCCCAAAGGTACACCAGGGACAGGAGGACAACTAGGGGATACCCAAGAGCCCCTAGTGGATGGGAGACACCAGTGTTCTTGAGAGTAGGCCAGGGACAACTGGGGAATGTCCACTGCAATACCACTCCTCTCAGCCAATCAAATTGCAGAATTTTCTCAGGTCATAGGATAATAAATTAAATGATATACTTACATCAATGTCATAACCATAATCTCTCTTTTTTGAAGCTTCAATAAAATCTGCTTTTAAAGCTGGATTGTGCATCTTTTGACAAGTGCCGAGGTCCATCTTCTGCTTTAAGATTTGGAATTTCTTATTGCAAATAAAAGTGTAGTAGAAGTACATAAGAAATATAATTCTGGATTAAAAAGTGAGACCATTGCATACTGTACAGTACACCACCTATTTTTTAAAAAAAACCTTTATTTTTCCAAACATTAGAGGGGAAATGATTAGACTACAACACAAACTCATAGGGGGGCGAAGGAGTAACAACCATACATTTCTTTGGTGCGATGCTACAGAATATTCAAATCTTGTAACTATGTCTGCGCCAAACTTTTTACTGGGATACCTGTTGTGTCTGTCATAAAATGGCTTTTTTTGTATTTTTGTGATTTCTCAGTGACAAAATGAGCATCTTGCACAATACATAAACCTTTGTGGGCTATGACGTAAACATCTGTGGCTAACCAATAAGGGACAAGGTGGTTATCAATCAATGCCAACATGTTGCCAAGTGATTAAGAAGGGGTGGTGCTAGGGTTTTTATCCCTCCGAGTTGTGTGCATAGAATATATAATGTAGTGATAGTGTGTGTTGGAGTGAAAGTGTTGCTAATTAGTGTGAAAATGCTAGAACAACTAGACACCTTAATAAAAGAGCTTTTATTTTGTAAAAAGGATGTAGGTAACAAATAGTTTGTTCTTACCGTGTTGTTGAACAGCTCATGTGGACAAAGCCCCATAAGATAGCTCTTGCAAACTTTATCATTAGTAAACTTTATGTTCACTTCACTGGCAGCTCCTGAGAATGCAACAATATACTGTAACTACTTAGATAACCAAGGAAGATATTCTGAAGAAGCATTTATTTTCAAGAAAAGAATTGTGGAGAACATTTTTGGAATAAGATTTTTTGAAAAAATAGCAAAAAAGATAATTTCATACACAACAATTATCCTGCAACGTTCTTTTCATAAAAAGGTGTAGAAAAAAAATTTAAAGAAAAAATATGTTTGGAAGTTTTGAGAGCAAACAAAGCCAGTCGTAAACTTGTACTTGAAGAAAACCCACAGAATCTGAAGGAACTTGCATATTTAAGCAAATCTTTGTCAATATTTGTGAAAAATTCCTCTTTTGGTCATTCTGGCAGCCACCTCGAGCTGTGCGAGTGTGTTGTAAACAAGCACCAAATGTTGTATGTAAGGCGCCCAAACATAAATGTTTGTCCGCTGTTAGAACATGTTTTGCCGACGGTGGTAGTTGGTTAGCTGCAATGGATGGTATTTCATAATGATGTCACATCAAAACTGCCTTAATGCTAAGGACCATAGTTGCTAGAGGGGGACAGAATGACAACAATACAAAGAAAAACACATTTTTCTTTGAAAAAAGAAAGTCACATTTACTAAATGGAGTGAGGAATGACAACAAAACACCAGTAATATTAAAGTATAAACATCGAAACTTAACATATATGAGAACTAGCCGATTTAAAGCCAAACTTTCAGAGAGTACAAAGATTAAGTTGAAATTTCCATTGTTGTCAGTGATTCTGTCACCCATGTAAACAACATGTGACGTCATTATGAAATAGGGCTCATCTATCACTATTTGGTCATAAGGTATTTACTCATCTACAGTTGCATTTAAAGATGGCTGCCATATCACTGAAGTAGTCTTTTACACCTTTTGGCACTGTACATGTATACACACATGAGCAGCACTACCCTTACCAATCACAATCAAGTAACTTTTCATGTAAGCTTATGAATACCCAAGTAATTTTGTGGAGAAATCTCCCCTACTTACGTCTGCCTACTTACGACTCCACTGACTTGATCAACAAATAATGATTGATAAGATGGCTAGCCGCCTTAGAAAGTAGTAACAGCTAGAGTTAATTTCATATACCCCAACAAGTACTTAGAATTGAAGCTGCTTTAACTCTTTTGATTGTGATGCAGGTTTAGCTCATTGACTTGCAGGCTTATGTAGAAGGTGTATGAACATAAAAATGTGTCACCTACAAAAAATCATTAGCAGCAGCGAAGAAAGTACAACAAGGACTGTCCACCACACTTTAGTCTTGTTGATTTGAAAGCGCTTGTTACGGCGACTTACCATCTCTTTTCGTCCCCATCAACTCATCCAACATCTTCTTCATTTGCTCTTGAGCAGTCATACCGAATGAGGTACTCCTACGAAACAGCGTTCTAGGATGCAATAGATCAAATACAAAGACAAAATAAACTGAGTCAAAACCTCTCGACAAGATGGCGTCCTTCTTCCCTGTCACACAGAGCAAAGCATTCTGGGTACAACACATTGCACAGGTATCCCGCAGGTAAGATAGATTGATGCAGAAGATCATCCGCTCGTCAGGATTTTTTTGCACAATGAAACCTAATCATGTTAGAAGTAATTTGAGCAAATAAAAATGGGGATCACCGACTTCGTTTAGCTGTCATATTGCGTGGAACCAGTGCGATAAAAAACGCTCGAATAACGCAATACTTTCATTAGCCATTCCATACCGTGAGGACTGGGAACGAGTCCCTTAATTTTGAAGAATTCCAACACAAGACTCACCTAGAAAGAAAGAGCATATTGAGCTTTGTACAATCCCGAAGTTTGGTGTTAATTAGTTCAATATTGAAAGTTTTACAGCCGTTCCAATATGGTAGAATTTACAAAGATATGTATGGCTGTAGGGACAGTTGCCGATATTTGTCCCTACAACCTAAGACATTTCTTTGTAGATTCTACGAGTAGGAGGATAACCCTGGTGCCAGGGAAAACGTTTTCCCATATAAACGTCCCCTAAGTTTTAGGGGAACAACCTTACAAAACACGACAGCACGCACACGAAAAAGCTTTTTAGAAACGTGCTGTCGTCGTCGTCCTGGTCTTGCCGTCGTCATGCACGAAGTCCTCTCTAGTCTCTAATGGGTAGTTAAGGACGGTTACGTGCATGGAAATCAGATATGTCATCGTTCGACTTGAGTTTGGGGATAGGCCAGAGACAGCGGACAGTTAAGGGATGTGCCGGGAAAGTCCCCTAGGGGACTTGAGGATGGAAGAGACACTAGGTGTATGAGGATAGGCCAGAGACAAGGGACAGTTACGGGATGTGCCGGGAAAGTCCCCTAGGGGACTTGAGGATGGAAGAGACACTAGGTGTATGAGGATAGGCCAGAGACAGTTACGGGATGTCCCGGGAAAGTCCCCTAGGGGACTTGGGGATGGAAGAGACACTAGGTCTATGAGGAGAGGCCAGAGACAAGGGACAGTTACGGGACCGGGCAAGTTCCCTAGGGGACTTGGGAATGTCAGAAGATGTCTTATAATGGAGACGTGGGGACCGTCTCATGGGAGTAGAGGACGCCATAGGCCAGTCCTGGACAAGTGTGAGTTTGTTGCGTCCAATGGTAAATGTCAGGCAGGCTTCAAATTAGATATAATAAGCTGCTAGGTTTAATACTTCATTTGTTTTATATAGAAAATTTGTTTACACCATTGTGCAATGATCTTAAATCTTAAATCTAATGATTTTACCACTCCAAGGTGGACGGTGGGCCTAACAGGTTTGCAACCCAATTGACAAGGTCACCGAGATCGAAATAGAATTTAGAAGTTGATTTTTGTGGAGGGAGGAAAACCGGAGAACCCGGAGAAAAACCCTCGAAGCACAGGAGAGAACCAACAAACTCAACTCACATACGACACCGAGCTCAGCGGGGCTCGAACCCGGGTCGCATTGGTGAGAGGCGAGGAACAAACCGCTCCCCACCCGTGATGTACAACTAATTCTTATTTGATTTAATACAATTGATCATAGACTGGTCTTAAAATACCATGAAACAAAGCTATTACTATCATTGTTACTATTGCCATTTGAGTCAAGAAACTGCTTTATATTTACTGCAAAACATCAATGCTTACTGAAGACCCCTATCCGTGGAAGAGTTTCCAGGGAGTAGCAGATTACAGTTGGCTAGGAAAAGAAGTTTGGTGATGACTCCAATAACTATACACTTATAACCACATGGGCAGTGAGACCTCATCTCTTTCTTGCGTCCGGTATCCTGGCATTTTCGCAGAGCTAGGAAATTAATCAATGATCATGTCAAATGTTACATGAATAAAAACGTCTGTTTCACATGAGGAACAGGGAAAAATAGAAAATGGGATTGCAAACACTGGGATTTGAAAATTACAAAAATAACTGCCATAAAAATGGGAATTGGATTTAATATCTAGCAAAAAAAGGCTGGGATTACGGGATCAGAACTGAAATGCGCCCTATAGGAAATGGGATGAGAATGCCGCATTCTGGGCCTTCATTAAACCGTTTTCTTGATTCAAACATTTTTCGCAACATACACAACTGTGAATATTTGCTAGCAACTAGTTATTCAAGCAGAAATTTAGAAGGTATACGTACCACAAGAAATATGCTTGCCAGATTACTTAGACGAGTATTCGATGATTTTACAAATGCTTTCATGCAGCACACTACAGCTGGACTTGTTATTTCTGTATACATATAGTAACATGATAGCCCAATCAGTAAGCATTCTAGTTGTCGGACCTACAGGGATGCGATTAAAGTGTGGTAATGTAGAAAAACATTTGATAATATTGAGACAATAAGCTCAAAAATGGTGTCTCAGATTTTTGATGATATCTGTCTTAGATTTCTTGCTTTTTTCCATCGAAGTTCGGCATTCGCTCTTGGAGTGATGATCGGCGTTAAAAAGGTCATATCTCGTAAAAGAAAAGGAAAATAAAAAATCGGAGACAATGGTTTTGAGCTTATTATCTCCTGAGCGTATCAATGTAATTTTTCGGCACCGTAGCATAAATTCCAGGTGCGCGTTAACGTTTTGAATAAGGTACAGTCGATTTTCGCTTGAAGGCCGATAACGCGTGGTGTCACAAAAAATATTTGTATGTTAAAGATTTCTTCGTATACTACATTTATTAAGAATTAAGAAAATGTATAGTTTTTTGTTTTATTCTGAAAAGCGAGTGCGTTATTCAAATTCGCGCGCATAGTGGTCGTAAACGTATCCCAGTACCTTAGAGCGCCCTTTAGACGGAAATCGCTCATTTTTTGATTGAGTTGAAACTTCCCAATAATACTCTTAAAATGTCTCATAATCACGGCATGAAGTTTTTTCTCCAGATTCAGGACGGCAGTGTATCATTTTCACGGCTACTTTTCGGGATCTGTGACGTCATTTACTCCATATCGGACATCGCTCCATACATTTCCTTGTATATGAAACCTTTATTTATTTTATTCCTGTAAAGCCCAAAGGTCTGCTGATGTGCTTATTTCACATTACTTGTGACTATAATTTATATTTTGGGGTGATTGAGTATTTCTTTCTTTCCTTGCTACTGATATTTCGATCATAACCAACAAGGGACACTTTAAATACCTTGAATAGTAGTAGGGGTAACCAAGGACATCAATGTAGTAATGGCAGACAATACTGTTTCTTCATTAGGACTGTTTGAAAAATGAAAAGAAATTTTTCATCAGTTTTGGATTATGCAAAGTCAGGCCACTCAAACATTGCCCAGTAATCTGATTTCATTAGCACTGCAAAACACTGCAGTAACCTATTATTTCTGTTAAAATTTCTGTTTACTATTAGTAGTGAATATAACAGGCCGAAAGTGCTGCCTGGCATAAAATGGTAATTTGTAGGACATTTTTGTTAAAACAGTAAAATGTTTACTGGGACTTCAAGGGCCAGAGAAGTGACCACCCTCTGGTCTCTGGGTAGCCTAATTGTCAACCCTGAAGGCTCACCATTCACCTCAGAGAGGTAAAGGTTTATATAAATAAAAAAAGAGTCCCTTCAACCTATAAACAGTTACCTTTCCAAACAACTGACGACAAGAGCGATACCACCACTGTCAATGACTTGCTTTCTGATTTCTGTGTCTTTTTCATTTTGAAATATAATAAAAGTTAGTAAAAAACTTAAAAGTATAAAACTTAAAAGTATAAAACTTAACTTAAAAGTATAAAACTTAAAAGTTACATTACTACAGGCAGATGTAGCTTAGATAAAAAGATCCATTTCTTTTTTACAGTAACTATATTCAGTCAATTACAGCATAAAGTGCACTACTGTTGCCAGCAGACAAAGATTTTTGATGAATTTTTGGCACTATTTTGACATTTTTTTAAAGGAGACGCATACAATATGATTTAGCATGGGAAAAATGCAACTAATTAATGAGATGGGCTTGTGGATACATGATTTGGTGTATGTGGTGCCCTTGACATGTGGGAGTTGTTTTTAGAGCTGATTGCACATGCCTGTGATGTCAAATCTCTATCGAAGTATAAATGTCCATGTTCGTGACATGTAGTCAGGGCCATCCAGTCCCAAAATCTTGTAAATTATAAATGAATTTTTGAAGTAGCTCAGTAAACTTGTAGATCATAGTTTAATGAGTTACAATGAGTAATGCCTCCACACACGTCAACATCCCTTTCAACAACACTTCTGACTGACTGTTCGTTTCCTCACTCTGAAGATGACTTCTGCTCAGCTTGTCGAAATGTCAGATACGTCAACAACAGCCTTTCTCAAGATTACACTATACAGTACACCCAGATAATCACACAACACCAACACAGATCGTGTTTTATAAGGTCTAAAACCACTCAGCTTTGCCTCACGTTTTTAAACCTGATAAAACACTCCTGCTTGTTTATCTAACACATGTTTCAACATACGGTCAATATTAAATCTGTGGTGCATTATTCAAATCTTGAGTACCACTTCTATGATTTTACTTATTAATTTAACATTAATTCTATTTTAATAAAAAACTTGTGATTTCTTACCAAGACAACAATTGCAAAGGCCACCAATTCCAAACTCAACTTGTTTTTCACTGTCTTCAGTCAAGGCATCTGGTCCATAATGATAAAATTCATTCAAAAAATTAACTAGAGGTTGTTTATAAGTAGTCTACAACATGAGGGCCCATGCTGAAAAAAAACTACCAACTAAAACTTCTCAAACTATATTGAATACATGCCCATTGTCTTACCTATAAAAAGATCCACCACATTAAGTGTCTTGAAATGTTCATAATTGATAGGATCATAAGCAAAGTTTGCAAGGTTTGCCAGAACCTGTTCTTTATTTCCTAAAGCAGAGAAAAAAATTCACAGTTGCTACACAAAAATGTCAACAGAAGTATGACGTACTTGGTAGTTTTGGTAATATGTCTGTATGTTGCCAGGTAGGACGATGGACAGATAGATGGCTGGACCGTAGACGGTGGATGGAATTCACAGATGGATAGCTGGATGTATTGCAGGGAGCCCATGCTATAGCCCCTCAGCCCCCCCCTGCTCTGTGGTCCCTGGGTATAGGCCTGTACCCCCCCGACTTAACCAGTGCATAAAAGGCTAAATGGGGATGGATTTTAGACCGAAATAAGTACGTCTGTGAAGGAGACTAATAAGGCTGCATTCATTATGTATCCTACAGGGGGGCGGGGGGGGGGGGCAGGGGGTTTTAGGGGGGGCCGGAAAGTTTTTTAAAAAATCCCCGGGGGGGTTTCATGTGTTGGACGATTCATCGTGGGGG